>SNVD02006920.1:0-26654 GCA_013180625.2 Boswellia sacra | reverse complement strand
GGTGCTCATGTCAGTTGATTTTTCTTCTCTGTGTCAGTCCACCGAATTGCATGTCAATTATGTCGGCCTTCCATTTGAAATTTGAATTTCTTCAAAAAATATGAAATGTGCCCCATTAAGTCGTCTTTCTAATGCCACAAGAATCAAGTCATTTTGATTTTTCTAGCTCAAGATATGTCCAAAAGAGTATTCGTTGCTCATGTCAGCTGCTTCCATTTGTCTTTCAACTTGCATGATGATTTGGACGATCTTACACTTAAAATTTGAATTTCTTTAAAACATATGAAATGTTATAAATTGAGTAAGTTTCCAAAGGCTCAAGAATCATGTAATTTGGGCATTTGTAGAGAAATATATGACCAATTGATTAGAACATTGCATCATATATCACATTCCTTGAATTCAAAACCTTGTACTTACACTTGATGCCTTTAACATGTAGTCTTCTCCTAAGCTTCAACACTTCATTTAATAAACCCTTCTTTGATTTTGTATAATTATTTCAATATCTTATTTTGCACAAAATAAATATATTAGTAAATCTCAATGAAAAATGTTGTTTGTTATCATTCAAAAATATCATATAGCTCTTAGGGCTAACAAAGTCTTGGTGAGGTTGTTCATCAAGCAAGTTGTAAAGATTTCTACAACTTAGTGAAAAGCTGAGCTCGTGGAGCTAGGAGCCCGTGGACGTAGGCAAGGTTTGCCGAACCACGTAAATTGAGTTTGCACTCTCTTTATCCCTTTCCTCTTTACATTTACGTGCACTTGTGATTGTTCTTTATTGCCATTCTCTTGATTGCATTCCATCTTCTTCACCTTTGTTCTCAAAGAAAGATTTAAATAATTTTGATCTTTCAAGAAAAGTTTTCTAAATCCGTTTTTATAAATAAAAACCCAATTCACCCCCCCTCTTGGGTTGCAATACCTGGGTCAACAAGTGGTATCAGAGCAAGGTTGCTCAATTTTTTAAATCTTAATCGATTTTTGAGCTATGGCAACTTTTAATTCAACTTCATATATTGAGGGACTTTCTATCTCTAGACCTCTATTTTTTAATGGAAGTGATTACTCTTATTGGAAAACTAAAATGAGTATTTTCTTGAAATCTTTTGATTATGATTTGTGGTCTATTGTTTTGGAAGGACCTTTTGTTCCTACCAAAATTGAACATGGAGAATGCATGCTAAAAGAACCTAAAGAGTTTAGTGAAGATGATAAAAAGAAATTGAGTTTGAATGCTAAAGCTATGAAGGTGTTGTATTGTGCTCTAGATAGAAATGAGTTTAATAGAATATCTACTTGTTCTACGGCACAAGAAATATGGCACACACTTGAAGTAACTCATGAAAGAACTAGTCAAGTTAAAGAATCCAAAATTAGTATGCTAGTTCATAGTTATGAGCTTTTTAAGATGAAACCGGATGAATCAATTTCTGAAATGTTTACTAGATTTACGGATATTGTCAATAGTTTGAAATCTCTTGGTAAATCTTATTCTAATGTTAAAATGGTGAGAAAGATTCTTAGGTGTTTACCAAAATCTTGGGAGCCAATGGTGACGGCAATTCAAGAAGCAAAGGACCTTACCAAACTACCATTAGAAGAACTTATGGGTTCTCTCATGATTCATGAAATCACCTTGAAAGAGAATGAAGAAGAAGATTGCGAAGTGGCAAACATGTGCTTTATGGCTTTAAGTGAAGATGAGGTAAGTATTCGAAACTATGATCCTAAACCTTCATATGATGAATTACTGGAAGCATTCCAAAATTTACATGTGCAAGTTGATAAGCAAAATTCAAAAATTTATGCTTTCAAAAAGAAGTCAAAAATCATGTTATCTCAATTAGAAGAGGTGGTAGAAATAAATGAAGCTTTAGAAAATGAAAATGAAAATTTAAAGCAAAAAGATTTTGAAAGTTTGGAAAGTCAAATACATTTTTTAAAAACTGAAAATGAGATTTTAAAACAAAAGGATTTTGATAAATTAGAGAAAGAAAATGTTATTCTGAAAAAGGAAAATAATGACTTAAGAAATATTGTTGATAGTTTTACAAAAAGCACAAAAAATTTGAATTCTATGTTACAAAACAAAAGGTGTGTTTTTGATAAAAGAGGGTTAGGATATAAAAGTCATAAAAATCAAAAGTATTTTAAAAACTATTTTGTTCATGCATTTTCTAGGAATAATCCTAATCATTCATGTAATTATTGTGGAAGAAAAGGACACAAAATGCATTCTTGTTACATTAAGAGAAATCCTAATTTGAAACAAATATGGTTTCCAAAAAGGACCATAACTAACCCCCAAGGACCCAAGAACATTTGGGTACCAAAAAGTCGCTCTTTTAATGTTGATTGGAGAAACAAAGGAGTGGTAAACACAAGTGGTACTTAGATAGTGGATGCTCAAGGCATATGACCGGAGATGCCTACAAGTTCTCAAGATTAATCATGAAGAAAGGAGGATATGTGACCTTCGGTGATAATGCCAAAGGAAGGGTAATCGGACATGGTGATATTGGTAACCCTTCTTCACCTATTATTAAAGATGTTTTGCTTGTTTATGGTTTAAAACATGATTTGATTAGCATTAGTCAATTGTATGATAAGGGATATTTTGTTACTTTTGAGCATAATAGATGTGTGATTAAAGATGTTAGTAACAATAAGACATTATTTGTTGGTAATAGATGTGGTAATATTTATACAATTGATATTAATGTTAATGATCATGTAGAAAAGTGTTTCATTGTTACTCATGATGCTTGGTTATAGCATAGAAGGCTAGGTCATGCTAGTATGGACACAATTTCAAAAATTTCTAAAAATGATTTAGTTGATGGTCTTCCAAAAATAAAATTTGAAAAAGATAAGATTTGTGATGCTTGTCAATTTGGAAAACAAGTGAGAACTTCTTTTAAACAAAAGAAATTTAGTTCAACAAATAAACCTCTACAATTACTTCATTTGGATTTATTTGGACCATCAAGAACTCAAAGCCTTGGTGTAAAGTATTATGATTTTGTTATTGTGGATGATTATTCAAGATTCACTTGGGTATTATTCTTGAAAACTAAAAATGAGGCCATACAAGCTTTTTCAAAATTTGCAAAAAGAGTCCAAAATCAAAAAGGTTATTTTATTGTGTCCATTAGGAGTGATCATGGTGGTAAAGTAGACAATGTTGCATTTGAAAATCTTTGTGATGAAAATGGTTTTGAACATAATTTTTTCGCACCTAGAACTTCACAACAAAATGGTGTTATTGAGAGGAAAAATAGGACTATCCAAGAAATGGTTAGGACCATGTTACTTAAAAATAATTTGCCAAAATATTTTTGGGCTGAAGCCGTTAATACCGCATGCTTTATAATCAATAGAGTCCATATTAGAGCTTTAATAAAGAAAACTCCTTATGAACTTTGGAAATGAAGAAAACCCAACGTTGGATTTTTTTAAAGTTTTTGGATGTAAACGTTTTATTTTAAACACCAAGGACAACCTTGGAAAATTTGATGCAAAAGCCGATGTTGGAATTTTTGTTGGCTACTCCAACCATAGTAAAGCATATAGAGTTTTTAACAAAAAGACTCTTACTATTGAAGAATCTATGCATGTTGAATTTGATGAAACTAATGTTATTTCTTCAAAGAATTTAGATGATGATATTGTTGAGGTAGAAAGGCAAATCAAGGAATCAAGGCTTGATGAAAAGAGCCAAGATGAATTACAACTTCAACAAGAAAAGCTTAAGGAAGTAAATGATTCTTCCCAAGAATTACCAAAGGAATGGAGGTATGCAAAAGCTCACCCTAAAGATCTCATTATTAGTGAACCATCACAAGGTATGAAAACTAGATCTTCTTTTAAGAACTTTTGTAATCATTTTGCATTTGTCTCTCAATTTAAACCAAAATCTTTCAAAGAAGCCGAAAATAACGAAAGTTGGATTTTGGCTATGCAAGAAGAATTAAACCAATTTGAGAGAAATCAAATGTAGGAATTAGTCCCTAGATCCATATATGACTAAATCCCTTAGTCAAGTTAGATTTTGCATAATTAGAAGATAATTAGGCATGTTGGATATGTCTAAAATTTTCTTTTATATGATAATTTTTGAATGGTAGCATATGTTAAGGGGGAGAATATATTTAGGGAGAGTAATTAATTTGATTACATCTTTTTGATGATAACAAAAGGGGGAGAAATTGTTGGATTGCTTATATTTATAACAAGTGCCATCTTTTTACTTATTCTTGATTTTATTTTTATTCATGATTTTAGATATTATTTTAAAGCAATCAATGGTTTGTCATCATCAAAAAGGGGGAGATTGTTAGCCCTAAGGCTACATGATAATTTTGATGATAACAATACACATTGATTAATTGAGATTTACTAACATGTTTATTTGCAAGAGTAAGATCATTGAAATAATTTTAAAATCAAGAAGAGGCTCATTAAAATGAAGTGTTAAAGCTAAGGAGAAGACTACATGTTAAAGCCACCAAAGTTTAAGAACAAGGATTGACTCAAGGAATATGACATATGAGCAATATTCAATCAATTGGTCATATATATCACTACAAATGTCCAAATGACATGATTATTAAGCTTTTGGAAAGCTTACTCAATTTATAACATTTCATATGTTTTAAAGAAATTCAAATTTCAAGTGCAAGTTTGTCCAAATCATCATGCAAATTGAAAGACAAATGGAAGCAGTTGACATGAGTACTGAATACTGCTTTGGACATATCTTGAGCTAGAAAAATCAAAATGACTTGATTCTTACGGCATTGGAAAGATGACTTAATGAAGAACATTTCATATGTTTTGAAAAAATTCAAATTTCAAATGGAAGGCCGACATAATTGACATACAATTCGGTGGACTGACACAGAGAAGAAAAATCAACTCACATGAGCACCGGATGGTGTTTTGGCCATATCTTAAGATAGAGATATCCAAATGCTTTGATTCTTAATGTTTTAGAAAGCTTATTCAAATATACAGATCTTTTATGTTTTGAAGAAATTCAAATTTCAAACGGAAGGCTGACAGAATTATCATTAAATTTGGTAGACTGACACAAGAAAGAAAAATCAAGTCACATGAGCACCGAATGGTGTTTTGGCCATATCTTGAGCTACAGATATCCAAATGACTTAGTTCTTGATGCGTTGGAAATATTATTCAAATGTGCAGATCTTTTATGTTTTGAGGATTTTCAAATTGCCAATAGAACATTGACAAAAATGGCAGACAAAATTATAGTTTTTATGGTGGGCAGAAAATTTGGAGATGGTGTCTTCACTTGATTAAGTTCATCTTATTTGCCTATAAAAGGAGCCCTTCTCCCATGCATTCAAAAATAGCAAGACAAGCATTTTATCAAAGCAAAAAAAAAAAAACAAGAGAAATATCAAGTCTAGAGAGCTTTTATATTCTTTATCTACTCTTTAAAGAGAGTTATACTTTTGTTGTAAAAATTTACTTTGCTCTTGTATTGTGGTGAGAGTGAGATCTTCTTGTAAAGGATAAAAGTTATCCTTGAGAGAACTCTTTCCTTGGTGAGTTTGTTCATCAAGAAGAACTCTTGGTGTGGTGTTATCAAAAGTTGAAGGAAGTTGCCTTGGTGAGGTTGTTCATCAAGAAGAACTCTTGGTGTGGTGTTATCAAGAGTTGAAGAAAGTTGCCTTGGTGAGGTTGTTCATCAAGAAGATCTCTTGGTGTGGTGTTATCAAGGGTTGAAGGAAGTTGCCTTGGTGAGGTTGTTCATCAAGAAGAACTCTTGGTGTGGTGTTATCAAGGGTTGAAGGAAGTTGCCTTGGTGAGGTTGTTCATCAAGAAGAACTCTTGGTGTGGTGTTATCAAGAGTTGGAAGAAAAAGTCTTGGTGAGGTTGTTCATCAAGCAAGTTGTAAAGATTTCTACAACTTAGTGGAAAGCCTAGCTTGTGGAGCTAGGAGCTCGTGGACGTAGGCAAGGTTTGCCGAACCACGTACATCGAGTTTGCACTCTCTCTATCCCTATCCTCTTTACATTTACTTGCACTTGTGATTGTTCTTTATTGCTATTCTCTTGATTGCATTTTATTTTCATCTTCTTCACCTTTATTCTCAAAGAAAGAGTTAAATAATTTTGATCTTCAAATAAAAGTTTTACAAATCCGTTTTGATAAATAAAAACTCAATTCACCCCCCCTCTTGGATTGCCATACCTGGGTCAACACATATGTCTATAACAAATTAAGGTTTCTAACTAGACTTATATCAATAAGGAAGAACCATATGACATCTAGAAAGGATCCAAACATTTGATGTGCCAAGGATTGTCTACAATGGATCAAGACATCCACTTTACGAGTGGTGTCGAGATTGATTAGAGAAATAAATACAAATCATATAAAATAAGTATCAAAAGATTATGATTATAAAGCACATGTCAAGAGTTAGAAAATCTTTATTCTCATATCAAAGGTTTTATCTTTTAACCTTAGCAAGAATTTAGCAAGACATTATTAAAGAAAGAAAACAAATTGTAAGAAAAAGGAAATTTATTAATACCATTAAAACACAAAAGAGAAAAACATAATAATAATGAATCCTAGCCAAAGCCAAGATGCCTTAATGGGTCATAAGGCATCTTTATTTATAGATACATTCGGGGGCAAACTTGTCAAATTACAAAGGTATAATTATCAAATATCTTGTTGACAATTGGGATCACCATGTACATTCACTTTGACTACCAATTTTAGCATCGAATTACTTAGAATTTTGATCACATGTCTTCATAAAACTTGTAGATATTTTTCTCAATTTTCTAGAACATCTTGATTCATACGATTTGGATACGTATATCAAGAGATATGGTCAAAATACGAAGACATGGTCAAGCTGAGCTGAAACTACACATGAGTTCATTTCAAGCGCATTTTTTGTCCATTAACAGCCCAAATTTGATGATGCTTGTGAAATACGATCTTGTAGATAATTTAATCAGATTTCTAACAAATCAAGATTTGGACCATTCTGATCTATAAATAGAAAATTATGCCCATTTTACTGAACCTGTAACAAAAACCAAAATTAAGATGAAATTAATTTAAAAGATGCAAAGACCACGAACATGCTTAATTTGAGGAATTTAATAACACTATTAATTCAATATGATGAACTAAGCTCTTATTAAGCAGACATATTTAAGTGTTCATTAGCTCCTACAGCTCTGGATCGAGAATCTGACTATCAAGTCTTGGATCTCATGGTGGAGACGAGTCCAATCATCAGTCTTATAACCGGTCACTTGGTGAAACTCACACTTCTCGTGATGCCTCCAATTCCTTGGCAATGGTTGCAAAATCTCTTTGGCTCTTAATCTTGCAAAGATCTTTGATAATGGTCTTCCCAAATAGTTAAATTTCCTTTGTTGGGCAACTGCTTTCACCTCAACATGCTTCATGTTGGACCTACCAGCTTGATGATACTGCCCCTATTATCTTCCAAGGTAACTATTGTTGCTCCCTTTCTACCTAGCCTCCAAATCTTCTATTTGGATGCCTGAATCATACAATTCTTCAAATGTTTTGATTAGAAAACCTAAAAGTCTATCACTGATGAAGGCATGGGCTCTATTGATCATCATATGGACCTGGTCCTTCTCCGCAAGCCTCGTGGTCGTCTTAGTAGCTTTGGCCCTCCAACGGACTAAGTATTCTGAAAAGATCTCATTGGGCTTTTGGTGCGTAGTCTCCAAATCCCTGAAGATTACCCCCAGTTAGATATTATAGTGATACTATTCCACGAACTGTTTGGATAATTCTTCCCAATCCTGTTGAACTCTTTTGGGAAGGTTATGGTACCATACTAACATATCATGTTCTAAAGATAGCATGAAGTATTTCAAAATATACTCCTTTGACAAAAGAGTGGTGGCCATGACAGCAGTGTACTATCTCAAGTGAGTCTTTGGATTTCCTTCTCTATTAAACTTAGGCAAGTCTACCATGCAAAACTTCAGTGACAAAAGAGGGATTGGACCTTTTCCATGTCTTTGGCCAACTGCCTAACTAATTCAGGCTCATCTTGGTTGGCTGGGCCTTTCCTCCTATTGCTAGTCTCATAATCATCACCACAATTACCCTCAGGCAGTAGTTGGTTTGTGCGATTAGGCCTATTCTGCATGACTTCTATAAGTTGGGCTATTTGTTGTTGAAAAGCAGTGATGTTAACCCATACTTGAGCCATCTCAGCATTGTTATTATTGGGTGTGACCATTTCAGCAATTGATTTATCTTGTCTTGTCAAATGACCACCTTGTCTAACCCAAGCTATGATGGCTCAAAAACAAAGGTGTTAATGTCATGCATGCATGCATGTATGCATGACATGATACATGCTCATACAAGGATATAGACATTCTTTCAGCCTTCTAACCTTATTTCCCCTATACACGTGAGGTTAAGTCTCTTTTCTTAGGATTTTTGGCCTCATTTACAAGTCATCATCATGGGATGTGGGAATACGAGATTCTCTTTTCTAATTCTAACATTCAAGTTGATGTCTACATGATTATTATAACATGGTTTCTAAACATCATGACAACCTTAACTCATGGCACATGCCCCTATTTTATTCTTATAGGTGACTTGAAATGTGGCATTTGTTCATGGTTCCATGAGGTTTGAGTTAATAATATTCTAATCACTAGAAGAAAAAGAGCCTACAACAATAGGCTTTTCGGAACGTGCATTAATGCACGTTGCGAAATGGTACATTCCGTAACATGCACTGACCGCACGTTGCGAAAAAATATATTCAGCAACGTGCATTAGATGCACGTTGCGAAAAGGTACCTATCGCAATGTGCAACTCCTGCATGTTGCGAAAAGGGTACAATTTCGCAACGTGCAACTTGTGCACGTTGCAAAATGTATTTATTTATTTATAAATTAATTCTTTAAATTGTGAAGAAATATATAAAATCTTAAAATAAATGAAATAAAATTATAAATAAGGAAATTACATTGATTTCATATTTAAATTTAAATAAAATAAAGAAATTAAAATATAAGAATATTAATTAACTAATAGAATTTTATTTTTAATTTATAAAATTAATAAAATAATTTTTTATAATATTTAAATAAAAAATATTGTTGTTTGCATAAAAATAATAAACTTTAAATATTAAATTGTAGAAAATCATTTTTTTAACTTGAGAATTGTATGAAATAAATAAAATTATTTTATAATAAAATCATATTATTTAAAATATTTTTGTAAAAAATTAAGGAATTAAAAATCTTAATTAAATTTTATTTTAAATAATAAAACCATTGTCATAAGTTTTGATAAAAATAAAATAAAATAAAAATGAACAACTATTTATAATAATAAATTAATAACTTCCCTCACTCTCCCTCTTCTCTCGCCTCATTTTCCTTAAACTCAAACTCCCTCTCGTCTCTCTTTGTGTCTCGAGCTTTCTTTAATCCTTATGCCCTTATTAGTACCCCCACCTTCCGACTCCAATCACTTGCATCGAATTGCCCTAAATAGCCAAAAGAACTCAGTTTGCCTGCATCCATCACTAGCATCAATTTCTCTCATCCATTCACCATCAATCACGTTCACCAACTCCTCCATCTACAAAATCCCTCATTTCTTTAATCCTTAATGCCTAATCTTATTCTCTATCTAAGTTTTACGTAAGCCCGCTCTCCACTTTCTTGAATCTCTAATCCCCAATTTGAATCTCTACAAGAAAATATCTCCACCACTCAATTCTCGGCAGCCGAGAATCACCATTTATTTATTATTAAATTTTACTCTGTAAAAAAGAAAATATGTTCTTGGATGGTATGAATGTCGTTGGGTGAGAATCAAATGCTAATTGAATGCGTCTATTTGTAAGTTCTTCCAGCAGCACCTCATTTTCCACTTTTTGTTTGTTTGTTTTGTTTTTAATTTGAATTTACAGTTGTTTGAAATCCTAGATTGTGCTCTGACTCTGTTTTTGGTTGCTTGAAATCATATAGATTTTGTATTTACTTTTTTTTTGGACTTAAACTGTGAACTCAGAGACTTCTTTGGCGGTTTTGTGTGTAGCCACGGTTGAATCTTTTAGTTCACTTCACCATTTCCAACTTTGAACTTCAAATCCTTGCTTTGAAATAAATTTTTCATGCTTTAAAAGCCGAAATTTGGAAGGATTTTGGTTTTCTAAGACGTGAAAAGTGATTTTTTTTTGTTTTTCCTTTATAACATTAAAGTTGTATCCTTATTTTTCCAAACATATAAAGCTGCATCGCATCAGCAAAAACAGAAAAACTAATTAGACGAGATGAGGTTGATTTCAATGATTTGGTGAAGAGCCGAGCCTCGTCGGCCCTGTGGATTCTTTCTCGTTCTTAACACGATGACGATCTGATTCTCACTCAATTATCAGCCCAGGTACTGGTTTGATACGACTCCTAATTTTTTTTTTTATTCAGTCTCAACCTTATGTACCACAAAGTTGTGTTTTCATTGATGTGCATATGCATGTATATATTATATAAACCTCATTGGTTTTAATATTATGGGCATTGTGTAGAGTTCTCTTTATAATCTGTTAATAGTCTTTATATATCCTAAATTTTGACTTCTTTAGGTGAGTTCTGGCGATGATCAGGGCATGGTTGTTTTGATTTTTCCCTAAAGAATATAACTTTCGATGTGGGTATTTTGGAGTTTGAAGTTGACATAAGGTTTTCAGCTATCTGTGAAGATTTGATCCATATTTGGGTTCAAAAAGTATGCCAAAGAAAGTTGGGAAATGGGTTTTAGGTTTGATATATATATATATATATATATATATTTGCAGTTGCAACTATCTGGATTGCTGCAAGTTTTGTGGTTCAGTCCGTTGTAGATGGCGATGTTTCGCAGTTTCTCATCACATACATTTGCAATTCGTTGTTTGTTGTTTACATTCCTATTGTTGAGATAGGGCGATATTTGGTGGATACTTATGGAAGTTTATTGTTCTGGAGAAATAAAAAGAGTAGCCCTTTACATAAATTGGGAGACTAGGAGCAGGCCATTCTTCTTGAAGAGAGTGATGTAGGAGTAAAAGTAGAAAGCTCATGTCCGTCTGGGCTTTTGGAAGAGGAAGAAATTAGTCAGCAAGGGAGAGGCATTGGTTTCTGTTCGGAACTTGTTTCACTTGAAAGAGCCTTGCCCATTTTTTCAGTTAGGGAAGGTGCTGATAGAGGAGTGGATGAAAAAGGGTGATGGACACGCACTAGAGTGGCGAAGGTCAACCTGTTGATATGCCCTTCTTGGTTTTTGGCAAAGCTGACTTTTAATCTCTCATTGAAGTATACCACAGTGATGGTAAGCATTTATTGGGTGAAGCTTATTAGTGTTCTTCTTTGCATGATGGGAACTATAATTGTCAGCTTGGGTGACTCAGAGACCAATACAGTCTCTAGCATTTGTTTTATAACTTGTCCTATTGCTATCTTTTTCACTTTTTATTTTTATTCTTATGTGGAGAAAAAGATAGCCACATCACATTTTGATGCATTTATTCTGAAATTTGATTCTTCGAATTTTGTCTGCTTGTTCGTAAGCTTATTTTGTAGCACCTTTTTATGGTTGTCTGATTTTGGGTTTCATTTTTCTGAAATAAGGAGGCAGGGAAGGGGTCTTATGAGGCTGGTTACAAGGCAAGAGATATCAAAACTTCAGAGCTTGTTGCTAATAACTCTACACTAATTCAGAAACCTTGCTACTAGTCAAGGTGTTCTGCAGTGAATGCCGAAGCGAAGAGGTAGAAAACCTGGTAAAAAGGCAGTCTCATCTCCATCGTCGCCGTCGCCGCCGCAGCACAATTCGGATGTCGAAGAGCCAAAAGAGCCAGAAATTGATGACAAAGAAGCTGAATTGTTACAAGAAGAAGGTATAATTCTTAGCTTTCTCTGATGGATTGTTTGTTCATGAGCAAATTTCAGTACTTCACTGAGCTTTTTAAAATTAAAATAATTGAGATTTATTGGTTTCGAAAATCGTTGGTGAATTTCTATAAAATTCTGTAAAATTAAAAGAAATCTCCACTGGCTGTACAATCCGCAATGAACTGAGAGGATAGCCAAGGCAATGCTCCAAAGACACCCTCGCATGTTCGTCGTTACGAATTTTCTTTGGAAATTGTGTTATTATTTATGTTCAGTTACATCTGAAATTCTTGCCAATTAAGGTATCTTTTTGTATCCTCATTGCATATTGACTTTGGTTTGATTGCTTGATTCATTGTGCTGTACTGTTAAAGATGAGAAAGTGGTTATGATCCAAGTAATGAGGAGAGGGAGAAGATTAGACTCTTCTGGGAAATTGAAATAACTGCATTGCTTTGCCAAACAACGTTTAATGTTCATATTCAATTGATTGCTTATTCTCGCTGGTTTTGTTTTGAGTCTTGGGGTGGTTTTATTTTGTATGTTTTATAGAAGTTGGTTGAGTTTGGTTTAATTTATTTGTTTTGTATCGTGAGGAAGAAAAGCAGATTGTTAGAAACTAGTGATTCTTTTGGTAGATAATTGGGTTGATGGGATCTGGAAGCTCAAGGGATTGGAGTTTGAGGCAGAATTCGTTGTTTCGGTCGTCTTCATCTTTATGGGATTCCCAACTTGGATATTCACAGCCATACTATGCTCAAGAAACTCAAAATTATCAGCCTCAGCAAACATATCCATCGCATCTTGTAGATATAAATGCCTTGATTTATCCTGTGAAAAATTTCATCCATTTTCTTTTCTGGTGTTCTATCATTGCTACTTTATTTCTTTTGCAGCTACTTCGAGGCATCAAAGGATAAATGTGAACCAGGGTATCCTTGGTTATACTTGACGTCTGAGACTTGAATCCTGAATACTGATCACCATCAACCTTGCCCTAATTGTAGAAAGTGTATATTTCATCTCTAAGCTTGACTCACATATGGTAGTTTGTATGATTTAAGTTAATATAGTATAAGATAATTTAGTTGTAGATTGGAATTTATCAATATCAAATTCTACTTTTCTGATTTCATGCACAATTAGTGTCATTGCTAGAACAGATTAAGTCCTATTGTATAATATATTCCAATGCATTCAGCAACATGTAGTTAACCAATAATGGATTGCTTTCTGGCGTCCTCTGTTTTTTTTTCTTTTTTTTTTTAATCCCATTAAGTCATTTCTCCTCCTTTGTTGTGATAACTCACTATCTAGTCTTCAGAGGTTTGCAGAATTTGAAAACAAATATGTAATGCTTTTAAGTTTTGAAATGACATGGTTGATCTCAATAAAGTTTAAGGTTCCTGATATTGTAGTATGGATTCTGACAACTGTTTGTGATCTATGCTTTCAGTTATGCTCTGCCACCAACAAAGGCTGAAGTTGTGGCCCAGAAGACTTTACTTATTTGGTGCTCACTTGCTTCCAGATTGGGTTTGTGGGCACTAAAAGCTGAATTGGAAGATCTGTGCTTTGTTGTTCTTCAGGTATGCTCATAATTATTTTGGGCTTCAAGTGCATTTTCATTTATGGAACCTGAATGTTTTGCTAGATTACAAAGCTGAGATTCGAAATTTAAAATTGGTGGCCATTGGCTTCATGACCTCTTCGATTTGAATTGGAAATGGTTAATGGAATATTTTGATAGACCAGGACAGCAAATCTAAATTGGTGCCTAAAATCCCAAATTTTGTACTAAGACCAGATGCACAAGGGACCTTTGCTTTGGCATGTTTCAAATATCTTTTGATAACTTTTTTGTCATCTTGCAAAATCAGAAATTTTCTTTAAAGTATGCAGTGCCCTTTTTTTGGACAAACATATGATTACATCACAATTTGGGATTGTTCTAAAGAAATATTCAGTAGTGTTTTCTAATATCAGGTTACTTTTAAATTGTTATTACAACTATTTTTATTTATAAATTTAACTTGGCATAAGATTATGTTTAAAATAACTAATTTGTTAATATTTTCTTGTGTAGGTCTTGTTGGTGTTTATTAAAATCTTCAACATGATGAAAGTGTTAAAGAGAAGAAGACATTTTGATTTCTAATGATTGTTTCATTTGTGGTACTTCAAGTACTCAAATCATTTAGTACTTGTTATTTTATTATTATTCATGTGGGCTACGTTTTTTCAATTCCAATGTTTGTTACTTGTTGTATAGACACAAGAACTTGAACTTTTACTATTGTAATGATAATTATTTCAATTTAAATATGCAATTTGATGTTATATATAATTGTGAACTTGAATGTAATCATTTCTATTGTGATGAATATAATTATAAAATATTACAAGCATCACAAATTACCCAAATAATTATAAAATATGCATTTATTTTAAAAATATATATTATATCTACGGCAACGTGCATTGCACGTTGCCAAAAAATTATTACCTTAGATATTGCAATGTGCATTGCACGTTGCCAATTTAGATACAACAACGTGCAATGCACGTTGTTATTTCAGATACAGCAACGTGCAATGCACGTTGCTAAAAGTTCATAATTGTTTGATATTTGACAACGTGCGATGAACGTTGCCAAATCCTTAACTGCAACGAGCAAAAGAGTCTACGGCAACGTGCAATGCACGTTGCGGAAAGTCATGGATTTTTCGCAACATGCAGAACAGCAACATGCGCCTGCACGTTGCCATAGACCCTTTTTCTACTAGTGAATCATGAGAAATTTACATCCATAAACATGCATTTCAACATGAGTTTTGGATATTTATTCTATTGAGTATTTCTAGATTCATCTGCATGAGCTTAAGTCTCAAGGGTCCAATAGTCTGGGATTTTTGAGCAAGAAATATCCATTTGGATCGGTTTCCTTTTATAGCAAATCAGTTGTACGTGCTTAAAGGTGGTGACACCAACTTGAGTTGTCTAAGGGTCTAATGGAGCTAAAGACTTCTCATGTTAATACCACACAACTAATTTAGGTAGTTCGTGCTCATTGTGTGTAAGATGCAAGGACTCAAAAATCAACATAAGGTATTAGAATTTGGTATCCCAATCGAAATCAACTTCTCTTATCCCTAATGAAGTTGCCATTGTGAATAGGGCTTTTATCCTGCGATAGCGTTTACGACCACGACACTATGTCAAAGACTCTTTTGAGACTTAAGAGAACACAAATGAGCCATGAACATGTTTCATGAAATGGAGTTGCCACCCAATTATTTAATTGAGAATGAATGATGGCAATCTGATCCCTCCCTTCAGCACCTAAATTACCCTCATCCCTTTAGAAATGGTTTGGAAAATTAGGTACAAGCCATTCACCTCGCCTAGATCAAAATCTAATGTCCACTAGGGTATACCAAATAAAAATAGCTCATGTTATTATACAGACTGTATAAATGGTTTGTTTTATGTACATATTCCAATTTTATCTTATTTAAGACATGTAAGGTGATTTCATTCAATAACAATTGTATATTCACATAAAGAAAGAAGGAGGAGAATAGGATTACAATTCATTTTCAAACATTGGGGAAAGGGAGGGGGATTACATTATTTATTCTTCAACAATAAAATAAATTCTACTTTTATTACTTCAAATATTAAAAAATGTTTCATACATAGTATATTCATGCAAATCATACATTCAATAAGTAATCAATTCGAGATTTGATAAATAAGGAATTCCTCGCCACCACATGTGAGTCTACTCCATGCTTATCAAGCCTCTTCATACATATTCATATTATTCATAAATATATTCTATTATTCTAAGTGATAGTCCGTCACTATCAATGTGAGTCCACTACCACTTCATGCCATCATACAATTATTTGATTATATTTCTAAATATAGTAATTAATAAAATCAATCAATCAATTAAAATTCAATATAGGGCCACAATCTAGAATCATAACACTTCTACCTAGATTTAATATTTCTTATGATGGTAATTCTACCTATTGTTATTATAGAATTTTATTATAATTCTAAATATGGCAATTCTAGCCTAGTATGACATTTCTAAATATGGCAATTCTTATGATGGTAATTTTTTTTAAGTTAAAGAAAAAAGACTTCTTTGACTGGGTCGTGTTGGTAACACAACTTTGTCGTGCAAAAAATTGTGATATTTCTATAAGGTTCTTATCTACTGCACGACTGGGTCGTGTCGGTTGGTCGTGCAAAATTTCAAATCTCACTTTCTTGCATGACTGGGTTGTGCATATAGCACGACTAAGTCATGCAAGATTTCGTGATAATATTAAGTTCTCATTCACTATACAACCTGGTCGTGCAAAAGTTCTAGATTTCACATTTTTGCATGACTTGGTCGTGCCTAACTTTTCATTAAATTTTTTTACACGAATGGGTTGTAAACTAACACGACATAGTCATCCAAAACAGAAGGAAGAATTTGTTAGGAAAATTCATTGGGTGTTGACAATTACCACACGAATTAGGGGTGCAGTATTACAAAACTCATATTTTTGCATGAAGGACACTTGTACTAACACTTTATTTAGGATATATAGTGAAATTGTTAATAAAATTATTCTAAACTTCATAAATGACTAACCGAAGTGAAGTTTACTTGTTTTGGAATGAAAATTATGAATCTCTATTAGTTGTTGTCATGTTATTATGAAGATAGTAACAAAATATGTAAATAAAAAATCTTGAAATATTCTTTGTCACTTTTCCATTGTAGAAGCAAGTAGAGAGTAAAATTAGATAAGGTCATAAATTTCAAAATTTCAAAACATTAATTGTCAAAGTGGAATATCAAACACAAAAATTTCAAGTATACCATGATCTAGATTAATAGTAAAATAGAGTCAGATTTAATAATAGTACATCATTCAATCATCGTAGACTTTTGCTTTTCAGTCTTTGTTCATCGTAGAAAGAATACACTTCCAGCCAAATGTAAGCCCATATAATCATTTTCCTTGCAAATTAAATTATTCAGTTGAAGGGGTAGATTAAAAAGACAAATTTGTATAAAGTAAAACTATGTAAACATACATTGAAAATGTTTCTAAAATCGAAGAGCAAAACATCAGAACTACTGGCTATCTAACTAGTCTCTCAACTCTAAGATTCCTTCTCCCTAACGTACTTACACTAGCTGATATATATATATTTTTCTTCTTCATCATAATCATCATCATACACATTGACAATAAAATAATAATCAGAGCTATCCATCTCGTCCCTTTCTGCATCCTAATCATCATCAAAATATTCATAATCATATTCTAAATCATCATCCTTATCATTGTAACCTTGCATACCAGCCCATAAAGTGTGGAACTCAAAGGGGGGAAGGCAATCCTCAGTTATTACTTTATCCCTCTTTATCACAAGATGTCGAATGACTCTTTCATCTTTGTCTAACAGGTCCTTAAAGTCATTGATCCATTTGGCTTAAAACTAGAAGTTCATTAAAATATAGTGGGCAGTCTTGGTTTTCTGTATTATGTATGCCAATCTTTGAAGACCGCTATCATTTAATCTCCATATTTTGCCTTTCTTCTCCCTAAAAAAATCTACAAAACGTGTTTTTCATGGATTATGAGGAACCAATACTAGAAAGAAGCAATTTTAAAGAAGAATAACTTCAAATAGAACTCTGTCAAGTATCAAATGACCATTTTATTAAACAATGATAAGCATTTTGGAAAGAGATAGCTCAGTATGGAAACATGAATCTTTTTTTTGTCAAGTACCAGATGACCATAGCATAGACTTACATTTTGAACATATATTCAAATTTTTTCCCACAACACTTCTAAAGAGAATAATTAAATTATTTATGGGATCATCCTAAACACACACTAAAACTGCCCCACTTCCTCGGAAATGGCATGAGAAGGAAATAATGTAAAATGCTCGACTGCTTGATCACATCCAAGTAACAGTGACATAGAATACCATTAATGGTCAACTAAGGATAATAAAATCAATAGCATCCCAAGAAATCAAGTAGATAGATCTTTTTAGCTTTAGAAGAATCAAGTCTTAAAATATTATAATGCGGGCACACCTCAATCATTATGACTATGATAATAAATCAGTAACCAGCAGTGTACAATACTGAACAATTATCAATACAATTACACGAAAAGAACTTAAAGAGTAAAAAATTTACCCTGAACTCTCTCATTCACATTCCCAAACTCTTCCACATGCTTCTCATGAATCAAATAAACCACTTCATAATGGCGCACTATAAAAAAAAAAAAGAAAATGATAAGGCAAAAGATATGTGCAACAAGTTCAATAAACAACAAACTAGTTAACAATATTTCTCTCATCAAATTTCACTCTCAAATGTTCTTGACGAATATAGGGACAACATTGCTTCAAGCAATTCAAGTGATAGAGACCAAAAGGATTCCACCATATATCATAATTGAGAAAACTCATTCGCCCAATTCACAAACCTTAAAGAATAATTCAAATAAGAAATCAAATATCTAGGGTTCTCTTTTTACCAACGAATTAGCAAGAAAAAAAAAACCCAGATAGGGCTATACATACTTCGTTCGACCTTCACTTCACTTTGCAACTAAAGGTTAAGAAATTGATATAGCTTTTTTGTAAAAAATCAAAAGATTAAAATTAGTGGACATACATTATAGAACTTAATAAAAAAGCAAACTTGAGTTCGGACTAGAATCACTTACCTTCTTCATCATCAACAAGCTCAGGAAGAAATCTACCATCTTCCTAAACTTTCTACTAAAAACCAATTAAAAAAACAACCCACATCACAAATTCAATCAAAGAGAGAACTTTTGCTAAATCCAAAAATGAAACCATTGATCTAACTTCTTAGGACCTCATTTCCAAACCAGAAATGTTTCATTTTATTTATTATGATTAAAATCAAAACCAATTGGGCACCAAAATCAGGGAAATATACTTCATTTAAAATAGATTCAAAAATACAAATATGTAGCATCGCATCCAGGCCTGTTCGGTTCATAATCCAAATAATTCTACATTTAAAAAAAATCAAAAAATGATTTCATTAGTAAAGTTTCTTGATTATATTTTCTAAAATAAGAGCAATATTTTGAAAACAAGAAATAGTTAACAACAACCAAATAACGTCCAAAAACTCTAAACGATGTCGTAATCTTTAAAAGCTATTGCAGATCACTAAATCCAAAACCTAAACACTATAAATCAAATCACCAAATCCTAAAATTGAAGGAATCTAGTGAAGAAAACTTCTAGATCTCGAAATTCAAACCTTGTTGTCCGAGCTAGAGAGATAGAGAGCAAGCAACTTGACTGCTTGGAGAGAAGCAGCAACCGAGTTGTCAATCTCATTGATGACAAGCTAAAATCAAATTGAGGGAGATTTAGGATATTGCTATTGTTAATGGTAGCCCGATAGGCTTCCAAGTAGAATTTACAAAGATTGAACAAGTGATCTGATGCAGCCATTGTTAGCCCTAAGGCTACATGATAATTTTGATGATAACAATACACATTGATTAATTGAGATTTACTAACATGTTTATTTATGTGCAAGAGTAAGATCATTGAATAATTGTAAAATCAAGAAGAGGCTTATTAAAATGAAGTGTTGAAGCTAAGGAGAAGACTACATGTTAAAGGGACCAAAGTTTAAGAACAAGGTTTAATTCAAGGAATGTGACACATGAGCAATGTTCAATCAATTAGTCATATATTTCTCTAAAAATGTCCAAATAATGTGATTCTTGAGCCTTTGGAAATATTTCTCAATTTATAACATTTCATATGTTTTAAAGAAATTCAAATTTCAAGTGTAAGGTTGTCCAAATCATCATGTAAGTTGAAAGACAAATGGAAGCAGCTGACATAAGCATTGAATACTCTTTTAGACATATCTTGAGCTAAAAAAATCAAAATGACTTGATTCTTATGGCATTTGAAAGAGGACTTAATGAATCACATTTCATATGTTTTTAAGAAATTCAAATTTCAAACGGAAGGCTGATATAATTGACATGCAATTTGGTAGACTGACACAGAGAAGAAAAATCAACTCATTTGAGCACTGAATGATTTTTTGTCCACATCTTGAGTTAGAGATATTCAAATGACTTGATTCTTGTGGCATTGGAAAGATGATTCAATGGAACAGATTTCATATTCTTTGAAGAAATTCAAATTTCAAACAGAAGGCCGACATATTACACATGCAAGTCGGTGGACTGACACATAGAAGAAAAATCAAGTCACATGAGCACCAAATGGTTTTTTGGCCATATCTTAAGCTACAGTTATCCAAATGACTTGGCTCTTAATGAGTTGGAAATATTATTCAATTGTACAGATCTTTTGTGTTTTGTATATTTTCAAATTTCAAACGAAACATTGACAAAAATGGCAGATAAAATTACGGTTTTTATGGTGGGCAGAAATTTGTAGTTGGTGTCTTTATTTGACTAAGTTCATCCCATTTGCTTATAAAAGGAGCCCTTCTCCCATGCATTCAACAAGCATTTTTTCAAGCAAAAAAAAAAAAAAGAGAAATATCAAGTCCAGAGAGCTTTTATATTCTTTATCTACTCTTTGAAGAGAGTTGTATTTTTGTTGTAAAAATTTACTTTGTTCTTTCCTTGGTGAGTTTGTTCATCAAGAAGAACTCTTGGTGTTGTGTTATCAAGAGTTGAAGGAAGTTGCCTTGGTGAGGTTGTTCATAAAGAAGAACTCTTGGTGTGGTGTTATCAAGGTTGAAGGAAGTTGCCTTGGTGAGGTTGTTCATCAAGAAGAACTCTTGGTGTGGTGTTATCAAGGATTGAAGGAAAAAGTCTTGGTGAGGTTGTTCATCAAGCAAGTTGTAAAGATTTCTACAACTTAGTGGAAAGCTTAGCTTATGGAGCTAGGAGCCCGTGGACGTAGGCAAGGTTTGCTGAACCACTTAAATTGAGTTTGCACTCTCTCTATCCCTATCTCTTTATATTTAGTTGCACTTGTGATTGTTCTTTATTGCTATTCTCTTAATTGCATTCTATTTTCATCTTCTTCATCTTTATTCTCAAAGAAAGAGTTAAATAATTTTGAACTTTCAAGAAAAGTTTTCTAAACCAGTTTTTATAAATAAAAACCCAATTCACCCCCCCTCTTGGGTTGCCATACCTGGGTCAACAAGTGGTATCAGAGCAAGGTTGCTCAATTTTTTTTTAAATCTTAATCGATTTTTGAGCTATGGCAACTTTTAATTCAACTTCATATGTTAAGGGACTTTTTATCTCTAGACCTCCATTTTTTAATGGAAGTGATTACTCTTATTGGAAAACTAGAATGAGTATTTTCTTGAAATCTTTTGATTATGATTTGTGGTCTATTGTTTTAGAAGGACCTTTGTTCCTACCAAAATTGAAAATGAGGAATGCATGCTTAAAGAACCTAAAGAGTTTAGTGAAGATGATAAAAAGAAATTGAGTTTGAATGCTAAAGCTATGAATGTGTTGTATTGTGCTCTAGATAGAAATGAGTTTAATAGAATATCTACTTGTTCTACGGCACAAGAAATATGGCACACACTTGAAGTAACTCATGAAGGAACTAGTCAAGTTAAAGAATCCAAAATTAGTATGCAAGTTCATAGTTATGAGCTTTTTAAGATGAAATCAGATGAATCAATTTCTGAAATGTTTACTAGATTTATGGATATTATTAATAGTTTGAAATCTCTTGGTAAATCTTATTCTAATGTTGAAATGGTGAGAAAGATTCTTAGGTGTCTACCAAAATCTTGGGAGCCAAAGGTGACGGCAATTCAAGAAGCAAAGGACCTCACCAAACTACCATTAGAAGAACTTATGGGTTCTCTCATGACTCATGAAATCACCTTGAAGGAAAATGAAGAAGATTTCAAGAAAAAGAAAAATATCGCTTTCAAATCTTCAACAAAAGAAGATGATGAGTCCGACGATGAAGGAGATGATGAAGATCTTGCATTCATCACAAGAAAGCTAAAAAGGATGATTAGAAGAAACCAAGGATTCAAGAAGAATTCTAGAAGGGAGTACAAAGGGCAAAGCTCAAAGCAAGATAAGAAAAATGATCAAGTCATTTGCTATGAGTGCAAGAAACCGGGACATGTAAAGATGGATTGTCCTTCTTGATCCCGTATTTATTTTACATAGAAGCAAATTTTATATTTCTTAATTACATGTGGGTTAGATAGCTTTCATAGGAAAAGGACAGACAATGGAATTACAATCACCTTTCAAACATGGGGCATTTTGGGAAGGGATTACAACAATTGTTCAAAATATTGTGTAAAATAAATGATAAATAATGGGAGTTGTAAGGGAATTGAGGTTCCACTTCATAATCCATACAGATAAATAATTCATCACAATAATTAGGCAATTAATGAAAAGGATAAATCATATTTTATCCACACATAAAAAAAAAAATAGGCGATCAGTATAAAAGGGAAATTTCATAAGCTGGTCACAAATAGGCGTGCCCCTACTCTTGGAAGAGGTATGCACCACTGCTAGACTAAGAATAGGCGCATGCTTGTTCATGGCTAAATTTGAGTTTTGTCACATGGCAAGCTGATGAACACTTAAATATGCATGTTTAATAAGAGTTTAGTTCATCATATTGCATTAATAGTGTCATTTATTTCCTCAACTTAAGCATATTTGTAGCATTTGCATCTTTGGAATTAATTTCTCTTAATTTTGGTTTTGTTACAGGTTCGGTAAAATGGGCATAACTCTCTATTTATATATCAGAATGGTACAATTCTTAATGTTTTGGAAAGCGGATTCAATTTTCTACAAGATTACATTTCACAAGCATCATCAAATTCGGGCTCTTAGTGGACCAAAATTGGGCTTGAAGTGAACCCATCTACAGTCTCGGCCCATTCTGACCAGGCCTCAGTATTTGGACCGTATCTCTCAAAATAAGTATCCAAATTGTGCAAATCAATATGTTCTAGAAAGCTGAGAGAAATATCGACAACTTTTATGAAGACATGTGATTAAAATTCACAATATTTCGATGTCAAAATTGATGGTCAAATTCGGTGCCTAATGATCCCAATTGTCAAAGATATTTACAACTAATATTTGACAATTATGCCCTTGTAATTTGACAAGTTTGCCCCTGGATGTATCTACAAATAGAGGTGCCTTGTGACCCATTGGGGCATCTTGGGCTTGGCTGGAACATTTTGGCTTTGGCTAGGATCTTGTATTGTGTTTTGTGTGTTTATGTTATTAATGAATTTTCTTTTTCTTGCATTTTATTTTCTTTCTATTATAATGTTCTTCTAATTTCTCTTTGCTAAGGTGAAAGGGTGAAACCCTTGATATGAGAATAAAGATTCTCTAACCCTTAATATGTGCTTAATAATCTTAATCTTATGATGTTTATTCAATATGATTTATATTTAATTTCTTAATCAATCTTGACACCACTCGTAAAGTGGAGGTCTTGATCCATTGTCGACAATCCTTGGCACATCAAATGCTTGGATCCTTTCTAGATGATGTTGGTTCTTCCTTACCGACACGAATCTAGTTAGGAACCTTGATTTGTTGTAGACATATGATGATTGGCACATTGGATGCTTGAACCCCTTTACAAGAAGTGGTATAAATATTGGTAATGAAACAAATATAATTCATATAAACTAAAATGGGTTAACTTATCCTTATTGAATCTATCAAGGGCAAGAATCCCTCTAAACTTTGTAGCCTTCCATTGTTTTGTGTTAATTTCTCTTTGTATTTTTTAATTATTCTATTGTTTCTGAACTTTTTATTTTATTTACTATAGTAGGTTCTACCACCTTATGAAATTAGTTCTTTAATTTTACTATGGTTGGTTATACCACCTATTTCCATGTATGGTTTTACCTCTTCTTGCTTTTTTTTTTTTTAGGGATTTGAATGGTCGTACATACCACCTATCCATCTTACTACTTGTTGATATTATCATGTCACCTCTTTGAATCATCCATATCACTTTTGTTTAGGGGCTTATAATTTGTAACGCTTAAATTCTCTTCCTCGTGGATCGACCCCGGTCTCACCGGGTTTTATTACTTCGACACTCCTATACTTGGGAGACAATCCTTTTTCAGATGTGTCAAGTTTTTGGCGCCGTTGCCGGGGAAGGTAAAAATTGGTGTACAAAATTGTAAGTATTCTCTTTTATCATTTTTATTTTTATTTTTCTTGTATGTGTTTCTCTTTTCTCTCCCCATTTCTATTTTTACTTTTCTTGCATGTGCTCATCTTTTCTTTCTCTTTGCATTAGTTGGTAGAATTGTTTGTAGCCACTCATCTTCTTTGGAAAACATGCTCATACCCAACCAAGGACATTAATGGATTACATAAGAACTCATGCACAATCATGCATAGTCTTCCCTTATGATGCAAAATATTTCAACCATGAATCGGATTTCATTCAATTCTTACCCCACTTTCATTGGCTAGATGTTGAAAACCCATTTTTGCATTTGAGAGAATTTAAAGATTTTGGCAATATCTATTGTGACCTAAATTGTAGCATAAACATATTTAGATTAAAGCTTTTTCCTTTTTCTTTAAAAGATAAAGCTAAAACATGGCTACAAAATCTTAGGTCAGGATCCATTAGTTCATGGGATGAAATGCAACAACAATTTTTGAAAAAAATCTTTCCTCCCTATAGAACAAATTCTCTCAAAGGGCAAATCATCAATTTCACTCAAAAAACAAGGAGAGACCTTTTACCAATGTTGGGATAGGTATAAAGCAGTGCTCAATACTTGTCCTCACCATGGTTTGGAAACATGGAGACTAGTTTTAATTTTCTATGAAGGTCTGACACATCAAGCGAGGCAAATGGTAGAATTAATGTGTAATGGACAATTTGAAAATAAAGACCCTGATGAAGCCATGAATTTCCTAGACTTACTAGCGAAAAATGCCCAAAATTGGAACAATGTTGGCACCTATGAGGTACCAAGAACGTCTAGTAGAGGCATATATAACTTTAGGGAGAATCATGATCTACATGTTAAATTTACGTCCCTAGCTAGGAAAGTCGAGGATTTAGAAATGTGGTCTATGCAAGAAATTGTCTGTCACACTTGTAATTCTAGTGATCATCCTACGGATGATTGCCCAATTGTGTCTACCTTTAGGAAAAGTCTCCATGACCAAACCAATGTTTTAAACACTTTCCAAAGGTCAAATCCTAATCCTTCCTCACAAAAGTTTGGATGGAAAAATCACTTGAATTTTGATTGGAGGAATGATAATCATGCACAATCTTACCAACCTCCCTTTCAATCATGTCAAAATTTTTAAAAAGCTCATGATCATGCATCTTATAAGAATCTTGAAGAAACATGGAATTCATTCATTGCAAAGTAAGAGGCTTTTAATAGTCAAGTTGCTCAAACTATGGCAAATTTGAATGATGCTCTTGAAAAACTTGCATTTGCATTTAGTACTCATGAGAAAGGTGTGTTTCCATCTCAACTCGAGCCAAACCTCATCAATCCACATGTGAGTAATCCAAGTAGCCAACATCTAGATGAAGACTCGGTAAGTGCTCTTCTCGAAGATTCGATAAGTGCTCTTCTCGAAGATTCGGTAAGTGCTCTTCATGATGGTAAGGTTGATCAAGAACATATTCCTAACCCTTATGAGAAAGATGATGAATCAATCCTAAAGGGTAAGGAATAGGTTAATCAACTTACACCTAACAAAGAAAAGACCGAATCCTCACTTATGCATCATGCAAAGGAATTTAACCAAAATTTTGATATTAAAGAATTTTTCGAGCATGATGAAAATGAGGAAGCTAATAGGACAAAAACTAACGTGGAAGACTATATCCAAAATGAGAATTTTTCAACTCCTTCGAAAATCAGGTTACTTAGTTCTTTTGAACCAAGTATGCAACTAGTGCCCATTGCTTCTAAAGAATTTTCATTGCTTGATTTTGTATAGGTGAAGGAGATTAGGAGTTGGGAGCCATGGTTCGAAAAAAAGGAGGAACAAACATCCACACTCAATAATGCATGCTTTAAGGACAAACAAACTCAGATAGTGGTAATCTCTTTCATTCTCACAAATAAAGGAAAAAGAAATGTACCACCTCAATGGCATATTTTTGACCGTGGTAAATCACTTTCGAAGAGATTCCTCTTTTTGCATTTCTTTATAATGATTGATCAATTTTTATCCATCTATGCCATATTTTCATTTTTATTTTTATTCTTGATTTTTGCTATCATTTCTAGTTTGTTTTTATTTTAGTTTGTGTGCGTTTATTTTAGTTGTGTTTTTATTTTATTTCCCGGTCAAGTGGCGGATACGGTACTCCGTGGCTTTTAAAGTCGGTTTTTCAGTCCCCTAAAAACTGTTGCTCACCTTGCATCCATTTTCTTTTCTTCTCTCTCATTTTCTTCACATGGATACCATTCTCTCAAAATTGCACAAACATTTTCCCTTTCTTCCTCAAAATGATTTGCTTAAAATTTATAAAGCTCGTGCAGAAAGACTAAGGTTGTTGATGCGTAAGGGTATTCCTGCTGATTTAAGATGGTTAATTGAAGCCAAGGTTCGATTCTCTTGTGCGTTTTCAGATAATCT
>SNVD02006919.1:0-27132 GCA_013180625.2 Boswellia sacra | reverse complement strand
CTAAACTGCGCCGAGGAAGGGGAGAGATGTCACTTTATTGCGGCGCACAGGTGCACTCCATTAAGACGCGCCCGCAGGCCGCGCGACAATTGTCGCGCGCGTCGGGCGCCCGCCTCGAGGCGGCTCGACGATCGCGCTCGGCCAGTATTGTTCCAGCCAAAGAGTCGGCGCCGCGGCTCATAAATACAAATTGCCCGCCCCGCACGTCGCGCGCCAACAGGTCGCCCTAACGAAACGACGCGGCTTAGCGCGAGGCCGGCACACGCGCGACCTGTCCATCAGGTCGGCTGCTCATCTCACGTCTGGCCAGTTGCAAGTTGCAACTCGCGCGTCTCAAGGAGCCCGCCGCCGAGTTGGCGACTGGCGCACTCGGCGACTGGTCTTGTCGGCGAGCCAGCTCGGGTTTGGTCAATGAACGAGCCTGCGGTCGCTCGTTCAGTGACCGTTGCGGCGATGCTCGCGATTGGCCGGCTCGCTCGGCGGCGCCAAGCGCGCGATCGTGAATGCTGTGCGCGCACTCGAACAAATGTGCCGATGTTGGCCGTTTGTCACACACTCGGCCACTCGAGGCCAGCCGCGAGTTGCGAAACAAGTTTGCCGTCCGCTCTCTCATCCTCATTATCGAGCCGCACTCGAGCCGCCGCCGCCGCCGCCGCCATGGCGACCACCAAACTGCTGATTATTCGCGCGCCGAAACTCGTCCGTCGGCGCTCTTGAGGAGCGGCCGCCCTCTCGGCCTGAAACAAGAGTTCGCCTGATTCTAGGCGGCGCGCCAATGGAGGAAGTCACGACATAGCCGGTCGACAACAACAACAACAACAACAACAACAACAACAACAACAACAACGACAACACAACGACAACAACAACGACAGCAGGCGACAACAACTCCGTGTACGACTCGCGAGGAAGTCACGCGCGCCGCTAACGAACTGGCGCGCCGAAAGTGACGAGTGGCCGCCAGTGCGGCCACTCGTCGCCCTCGCATCCGAGCTTTTGTGTGTGAGCGCCAGCGTGGGCGTGTTCAGTGTGTGCGTGTGTGTCTGTGTGCGCGTCTGTGTGCGCGTCTGTCCAGCAAACGCAAATGACAAGCTCGCATTGCGCAACAATAACTCGCGCGATGAGTGCGAGCGCTCAATTGCGCAACGCGGTGCGCCACAGGCGAGCGGAGAAAGTCGAGCGGGACAATAATATAATCATGTCATTAGATTGTTGCGTCCGCGCGCCACGGCAAGGATAAGCCGGAGCGAGGCAGACGGCGCAGCCTCTGGTCGCCAGCTCCACTCGGCCGCCACTCTGGCGCGTCTCTCCTGCGTTGCCCACCTCTTGCTGCCTCTGGCCGCGCAGACTCTCCGCGAGATTGCGCAACCTGCGCGCGCAACACGCAGCAAGCCCGACTGGTCGGCCGTTCAGCCGGCCAGTCGGGCGGGCTATTTTAATGAGCTCGTTTAATAACGAATGAGGAAGCAGACTTGGCGCTATCCTGGCCGCCTCTCGATGAAGCGAAAGTCGCCACCTTCGCCGCCGCCGCCGCCGCCGCCGCCGCCGTCGTAAAGAGGGAAGAGGAAGCGCCCGTCGAGAGCGGACGCCGATCGGGCGGCCGGCGAGCTAGTGGGCTTCAGCTCGCCGATTTGGCGCCGTCGCCGGCGGGGCAGAGATAAAGTTTTTACTATTCCAACAATCAACATGTTAATTTATCTCACTCGCTCTCAAGCGCATCCGCGCTGTCCGACTGGATGCGATTTCAAAGCAGAGCTGGTGGTGGTAATTTCTAGTCAAAGCAAAGCGGACGCCACGACCACACCTGACCGGTGCACATTGGCGCGCGCGCGAAAGTGCCAATAAGAGGCTCACTCGCTCGCCGGCCAGCCCTCGCCTGTCTATGGCCTCGGCTTATTTCCACCACCATCGCCGCCTGAGTTGGCCAGACGCACAAATTGCATCTGTTTTGCCGAGCGCGACGACCTCTGCACTGGCAAATGTCCGCCCAGCCTAGCCCGACCCGGCCCGGCGTCCAAATTCAATTGTGGGCGCCGCGCCAGAGTATCGCATTCCGTCACCCATCTGAATGCCGGCCACCCGATCATTTTTTTCTAGCCTTCAACGGGTTGCGGTTCGACTCGCGTGCCACTCCCGTGCTCGCCAGATATTGCGTGGCGCCGAGACACCTGTGCCGCCCGATGTTCGTGCGATTCACGCGTACACGCATGCACGGGACTCCCGCATTTGCCGCTCTCGGATTGTTTTGATAGGCCACCTGATGCAAATGACCGCTGAGCTCGAGATATTCAGGAGCTAGTCTGCGCACACAAATTGCGCACGCACACATAGAGACACACAAATTTGAACATTTAGTTGATAGTTGCCCAGCTAGACAGCGATTCAATTTGCCGGCCGTCGTGCAGATCGCCAAGCCACTCAATGTGTTTCCGAGACACACTTACGCACACAGATAGTCGCACCGAGGCACGTGCGCCGTCCGTTAATCAGCGCGATGGAGATCCACCAGAAGGCTCACGGCACTCCCGAGGACTATGTGATCTGACGGAGATAATATGCTCGGGCTGCTCAGGCAGTCATTGCTTAACGGCATGGAATGAGCATACACACGAGTGCTTCTTTACATACTCATGAGTGCTTCTAAACATACACATGTTCGATAGCGAGCCAGTTGAAGGCAGCACCACGCTATCAAGCCGTGAGGCATCGAGACGTCTGGGTGATGCGCTGGACGTCTATCGGGCAGCAAGCGATGGATGAGGCAATCATTAAGCGTGGTCTGGCTGGTGCGCTCCGACTGACCGCTGCGGCTGCGCGACACATAATGATTGAGCTCACACAAACTGATGCAAAGCGGATGCCATTTCCTTCATCGCATCAATCGATTGCTGGCCGATCGGTGGGACACCACCCTTCCTTCGATACACAGAGGCGCGCCACACTACCGGTCAGTCCGAACCCGGTAGGTCGTGGAATTTGGCACGCGCCACGAGGGCCGAATTGAAACACTTGATGGGGGCTCTCTTGGATAACTTGAAGTAGCCTTCCTCTCCCCAGCTGTCCGAGAAGGTGTTCTTGAGCAGCCAAAAAGTCTTGCCGTCTTGTTTGCCTGAACCAACGAGAAGCATAGCGTGCACCATGCCCGGTGTGCAGTCTTTGCCGTCGTGCACGCCACCTCCATAGGCGAGAAAGTCCGACGGCATGTTGATACCCACGATCAGGGGGCTCTTCGGAAGCCACTTGTACCAGGCCTGAATTTCGGGGAACATGCGCCAGCCTGTGATGGTCGGCTTGAGCGCATACGACTGGCCCGCGGTGTCGGCGCTGTCTTCGTAGGGGCAGGTGTGCTCGAGCGCGTTGTAAGGGTAGGCGGCATTCAGTTGCAGCCCATACTTCTGTATGAACACTCCCACATTGGACAACTTGCCGCCCTGACAACCATTCAGGTCGGCCTTGCTGCCACAATCTATCACATACTGGACACTAAACTCGGTCATGGTGTTTTTCTGGCGACAATAGAAGAACTCCATGAGGTCGAGCGTAGCGAAGGCGTAGCAGGCGTTGCATTTTGACTGCGACTTGGGTCTGGGCACGCAACCGGTGCGACGCCAATCAATGTCGAACACAATATCGTGCTGGTTCAGCTCTCGAGCCGGTGGGGAAGGCGCCTTCTTCGCCTCATTCTCGTCGATATCCATTGGATCATCGTCCGCCATGTCGATATCAATCATTCCATCGAGAGCAAAAAAGTTGTAAATGTTCTTGATGGAGCTCATCACCTCGACCAAGTAATGACTCTTTTCCTTCACTTCAGTCTCACTCGTCAACACAGGTCGAGTGGGTATTTCGGGCTCTGGATAGGGGTCGAGATTTCCAAGAAAATCCTCCATCATGACGTCCGCCCACCTGTTGCTGGCTCGGTCCACCTGATCGAACCAGGCGTAGCTCGGCACTAGACTGGGATCATAGTGCTTGTTGCTCGGAGGCACCAAAGGCTTGTAGGGCACTTGAATTTGAAACTGCGGACCAGAGTGACGCTCCTGGAACTCCAACACCTTCGCCATCTTCTTGGCCACGTCCGTATTGCTGGCCAACTCTCTGACCACTTCTTTGGGCTGAAGGTCCTGGTATTTGACATTACCGAAAAAGTCTACTTCGGATCGTGCCTGATGATGATCTTCACCACTCGATCGACTGTAGCCGTCTCGTACCTGGTGAGAGGCCCGTCCGAGGCTCTCCATGAACTCGTCCGCCGGCATGTCGGGCGCGAGGTCGGCGCCGTGCACAGGCGTCAGGCCGCTCCCACTGCCCAACAGAGTGTTGCCCACTTCGATGGGTGTCATGTCGGTGAACTCATTCTGCTTGAGGTAGTGATCGTTCTTGTTGGCCAGGTAGAGCGAGTTGAGCTTGAAAATGCCTAAGGTTCGCGCATAGAAGAGCTGAGCTCGGGCAAGCGCTTCGGCCTCACCATAATCTTTGCCATACTTGTCCACGTAGGCGCCAAAGTCAAGAGTCTGAGGTATTTCCGTAGCCAATACAGCCAGTAGCTGGACGCAGATGGAGATCGACAAAGTGCCCACAAAGAGTATCCCTCTAGCCATTGTGTGTGCCTATGTATGTTGCAGACTCGGTTGAGGCGCCAACAACTGTTTGGGGTTCGATCTTACTGACACTGATCGATCAACTGACGCAGTCCATGTGTCACACAACATCATCTGCGCTGAGCTCTAAATTTAGCCTTCATCACACATTTCATCACATACATTGGCCAGTCTGGTCCTGAGGAGCAAGTTTGCTGTTTCAAGTCGATACTCCTGTCTACCACTTTCACACTGCTTCTTAGTGAGTCCGGAACGCCTTCCATCTACTATGTACTCCACGCTGTTTCCATCGAGATCCTCCGCAAGGCACCAGTAGACCGTGCTCACGGGTAACGGTTTCTTATCGGCTCTGTGGCAGACGAAATCTTCTCTCCGGAAGTCTGCCAGATTGAAGCTAAGATTCGTCTCGGCAACATCGAGGTAGCTTCTTAATTGGTCAAGATACAATTTATAATCGAGACTAGTTTCTGGCTCGCATCGACCCACAACGATCCTCGTTATGGCAGACCTCACACCCAGACAATCATGCAACACCTTTCCTGTACAACCATGTTGTCTTATCCCATCCTAATCTTGTCTAGGCACCTGTCACGTTGCACATAAACAGTGTGGCCGTTTTTCGAAACACCTCGGCCAGGTTTTCTCTTGATGATTTGGCCAGTATTCGCGTCGACTGGTTCCTCGCCGGCGAACCTTTTGATGAGACCGCAAGGAAATTGTGAGAGAAAAAGAGTCAACTCTTGAGGACCAAGCAGTTCGAGGAATTTGGCGCGTTTTGATGACTTATCCAAATCGCGATTGTTGGCTATCACAGATGAAGCGATCCCTATGAGATATCTTTTGTATGCCCTCTTGAGCAGAGACTCGGCATGACAATCCTCGATGTCGTCGCTATATTTTTGCAAACTAGTCTGAGTGCCCGTCGCCAGGGCCAACAATTGTTTGGTGTTGTTGTTTTCTAGCGTTGCTATCACAGTGTAGGAGCCTGGGGCGCTTCTGGGTTTTATCTTGTCGTAGAAGTCCACATGTCTTGAGAACTCACCGGTGAAATCTTCCTCAACATCGGAGCCTGTCAGTATCATTGCCATATAAGTCGTGAGTGATGGATGGGCTTTTGGATGACTCGATTGACGGCTTTTCTCGATGGGTATCAAAACATCAGGTGGTAACCAACGAGTTTGATGTGATGACGAAAACGCACACGTGCAAAAAGCGTCAACTCGCCGTCAAAACATTGGACGCGTTCTGAGCGACGCGGCTAACAATCTTAACGGTGTTTCGTTCATTGACAGGAGTCAGGCTGTAGCTACTGTCAGGTGATATTTAGAGCTACCCATATGGTGAGGATACGACCAGGCCCAAGACCGGAATCCAGAGTAATAGTTTTAGTTGGACCAGCTGATCACAACACTAAAGCACACAATGGCCAATCAGGTGTTGGCAATCGACGATAAGGACTACAGCCCACTGGAAATGTTTAGTTTCACAACTATGGATTCATATCACATGCCTGATAATGTGTTCACTGGAAACACGGAAAACATCAGGCCGCTGGAGACAGACTTTTTGCGTCTCGACCAGCTGGGCGCGGGCCCGGCCTCAGTTGTATACAAGGTGAAGGATATCAAGAGCGGCAAGATGTGTGCCATGAAAGTGATCAAGAGTATGCGACTCCGGACCGAACTACCCCGAGACGTATTCAGGGAGGTGAGCATACTGCGAAATCTCAACCATGAAAATATCATCAAGCTACACGACGTCTTTCTCGACTCGAATCCCTGCCATATGTTGCTCTTATTCGATCTATGCCCCTACTCACTGGACAGGTTCATGGCCAAGTATCCCATGGACTATGTGCGACATGACCATGTGAAATGCATCGCCAGACAATTGTTCAAGGGTCTGAACTATTTGCACAAGAACTACATCGTGCACCGTGATATCAAGCCATCAAATCTACTGATCTCGGACTCGGGCGAGCTGAAAATTACCGACTTTGGAATAAGTCGCCGATTCTCACAGTCAAACAAACCGAGCACACCGGGAGCCATGACGAGGTGGTACCAGGCGCCCGAGGTGCTGCTGGGCGCGCCCAACTACGACGAGAAAGTGGACGTCTGGTCTGCTGGCTGTGTGGTGGTGGAGGTGATGTCGAAGAGAGCTTTCATCGCCGGCGAAAGTGACGTTCAGCAGCTCAACATGATGATCGACATCCTAGGCACTCCCGACGCCAAGAAGTGGCCAAAATTTCACCAGTGTCGCATGCTCAAGAGCATAAAGCTCAAGCAGGTGACCATTAACAGGCTACAGGACCAGTTGAATTCGATGAATTGCGCCACTGCCCACGAGCTGCTGTCAGAGGTGTTCGTGTGGGATCCCGAAAAACGAGCCTCGGCCGCGCAATCTATGGTGCACGATTGGTTCGAGCAGGCTCCCTTTCCTGCCCCCAAGATTGAGTTTCCCACTGGATTCACCGTGCGGCCTGCGACTCACGAGGCCATAACATTCCACAACTGACTTCAAGGAAGACGATAGACTCGGCAAGAGATCGATCGATATAAAGTGAGACAAAAAATAGCTGACACAGGCGAGGCTGACGCCAGCTAGTAGCTCGAGTCAGGCAAACATTGTCTGCCTTTGCAAGAATTGCTTGTGTGCGCCTACGTGACTCGTCATGCAAAGAGGACTGGATTTCGAGACTGACAGACCGGCGACATGTGGTTGTCACCTGAGATGGATGGAGAAAGGGTTGTCAGCAGTGCTCGAGTCAGTTTTTCTTCCCAACCGGTCGACGTCGTGGAAGAAGTGGCGGCGTGTCCGAGTCGCACAGACGACCGCTACCTTGCTAAGTCAAGGTCCATTGGTTATACAACATGGAGGTTAAATCAGCCACTTGTTTATGGCTTCGCAACGTGCTAGCTGCAGGTGCGCGACGACACTGGTTGTATCAGTGAGCTGATTGAATCATTACTGCAGCGCGCCGGCGCAAACTGTCCCATCAACAGGCGCCCGAATCAAAGCCTATCGAGTGAGTTGTGCCGATCTAATTGTGCACCCATGGAGCTCGCAGTTTTCCCAATGAGCCGTCGAGCGAGCCGCCGACTCGCTCGCTAGAGCAACTCGCCGCTTGAGTTCTGTTTGGCGTTGTCGTTGTTCTTCGATGGGCACCGCCACAGCTCTGGGCGTGCGAGCGGGGTGCGCTCGCGTCACTCTGATAATTAGTACACCACTGCCATTAGTTTTGCACTCACACTCACAGATACGCACATTGGCCAGCACAGACAGGCTATCACCGAAGCCGATAAATCACCGCAGCTCGTCGAGAGAGCGAACGCCTGTCATAGTGCGTCAAGTCGGGCACCCAAGCGCGGAGCACAAGGACAAGGGCCGGCGAAATGGCTCGAGTCTAGAGGAGAGATGGCGAGATGGATATGGTCGTGAGGACTCGACGGTCGCGCCTCGTCGACTCTGCGTCGCAGACTCGGCGGTACAACTCTCCCAACTAACAGCAAGATCTTTGTCTCTAACAAACGATCGCTCCGAGCAGCCCTCCAGTTGGGTCGCCAGTGCACACCTGTGGCTCGATTTGCTCCATGGGTGCGATAGAGCACCGGCTCCGCTGAGGAGTGGCGGCACACAAACTCGAGGCTGACCAGAGAGGTCCGGAGTTGCCTCGGCTATGCCGAGTGGAGTCTCTCGACTCCAGCGACAATGTGGTTCAGGTCGACACTTATGACGGCGCGAGCGCGCGCGCGCGCGCGCCACCGGAATCACTGACTTCCAGTGGACACGCGAACGCCTGCCCAGTGCCCGAGGCAGTTCCGAGTGGCGCTATTTCGGATCCGGCGGATTTTGATACGAGCACAGAGAAATAAGACTGATAGAGAGATCTGACAAGGCGGCTACCTGTACGCGCGGCCAGCGCTCGCTCAAACTGAGAGCCGCAAATAGCAGCCCACTTGCGCTCGTGCAGTGGGTTCAGTTTTTTGCTTTGGCCGCGGGCCTGACGCCTGTCCGCGGACTAAATATTCACTCATTAGTGCGCCACTGACCTCTGACCAATTGGCGGCTCTCAGAGCCCAATTAAAGCTGCAATGGACACGCACACATAATAGAGCTCACAACACAAGCGCACGCCAACACACACACACACACACTTGTTGGACAAGGGAGAGTTTGAGCGCGTGGCGCGCGCCCAGACCGGATTGAGCGGTCCCAAGACCGAGAGTGACCGCCTATTTGGCCGTCGTAGTTGCGTCCGCGCGCTGGCGAGTTTGCGCAACCAGCGAGACTATGCAACTCCGCCGTCGCCGCCGCCGCCGCCGCAGCCGCCGCCAGTCGAGGTGTCCAAAGAACAGATAGACTGAACGGCGCCGGCCGAGACTAAAATTAGCGTCTACCACCGAGAACAGATAGCGCCAACAATGGGCGGCGACAGTGCAAACAACAGGGCACAAGTAGATCTGCGTTAGCCTTCGTCAATCTTCACCCTGGTCGCGCTTTTTGCCTGTCGCACTTCAAGATCGTCGTCGTCGTCGTCGTGGGTATGGTTGACGTTGACGTTGTCGCCGTCGACATCTTGTTAGGGTGGGAAAACTTTCGCGAGGCCAGTCGGAGCTTGCGGAACGCCGCTCGCCAAGCGCCTCGGCGGCGAATTTGCATCGCCGGCCGCCTGTTGTGCTGGTCGCTCTATCGTGGCCGTCGGCAACTCGTCGCAGGCGACAACTCGAACCCTCGTGTGCAGCGTTTTTTGTCGCCGCCACAGGCTCTCGCTTGCCACACCGATAGCGTGGTCGTCGTCATCGACATCGTCGTCGTCGTCGTCGTCGTCTTCGCCATAGTCGTGGCCACCAACGCGCCGCCGGCTTGTGCTTGAGTTAACTCGCTCACTCACGACGAGCGAGCGCTCACCTGGCCAGCTGAGTGGCGACGCCGAACTGTAGTGTACTTGAGTACCTTATCGCTGGCCGTCCGTCGGTTCGTTCGTTCGTTCGTTCGCTCGCTCGCTCGCTCGTCCGTCCGTCCGTTCGCTCGTCCCTTCGTTGGGTCGCTCCATCGGCCGCCGGGCTGTTCGTTAGCTGAGTGTTTCAATCATAAGCGCGCACGCCCGGCCGCCTAACAACGATGCACTCGTTAGTATTCTCGTCTTCGCGCGCGCAGTTCATCCGCACTCGGCCGGCCGATCGACACTGTTCGACGCGAGCCAAGTCACAAGGAAAGGGACGAGGAGGAGGAGGCGAAGAAGCCGCGACTGGTTGTGAGATCCGTCGCCGATGAACTCCACTATCTGCCGGTTGCATATCTCCAAAAGCGGCCAGCTGAATTCAAAGTCAATACGAAGCACGCGAGCGGCGGCGGATTTGTGCGCGGCCGAAGAAGAGAGCGCGCGGGGCAAAGAAAGAGAGTTATATATATAAAGAGAGAGTGAGAGAGAGAAACAGCGAGCGAAGCCGAGAGTAATTAGAAAGTGTGTCTACGGAGAGATAGCGAGGAAGAGAGAGAGAGAGAGAGAGAGAGAGAGAGAGAGAGAGAGAGTGCATAGAAAGAGAGCGAGATTCAGATTCAGATTCGGAAAGTGAGAGTGCGCCTTATCCGCGGCCTCGGAGGCATGCGTGTGAGTGCTGTCAGCCCACAACAGCTATCTGCCTGCACAAACACTCTCCCAGAGGCGCCGCTCATGGCAGCTGGGATCTATGATCAGTTGGCCAGTTGAGCTCGCTCACAGTATCTGTCATTTTTGCCCACATCTGCAGCCAACATAAAGACGCTTGTCCGCGCGCACCAACTGATCTCGAAGCGAACGGCCCTAATTGAATAGGACCCACTCCCAGACACACAAGCTGACGGTTGTCAAGTGGACTGGCCAGTGTGTCGCCCAACTCACGCTCACTCCACTCGGCGAAATAACTTGGGCCCGCTGCCAAGCTGTAGGCGCCAGCCCAACAACATCGCCGCAGTCACCTGTCCGTCTGGATGGGCGCGCGTGTGAACGGGCAGCCCGAGGGTGTCAATCGCGACGAGCGATTTGTGGATCTCGCTGACGCCCAAACTTATTTTTGCGCCACGACACGGCCAAAGTTGCGCGCCCACTCCGACAGAGCCGTCGGAAGTCGGAAGTTGTTTGCATGTCTCGATAATAAGCGCCGCCTGGGGACAACAATTGCATGAGCTGCGGACAGTGAGCGTGAGTCGAATCCGGCGAGCGTTGAGCGGCCGAGAGCGCGCGTCTCGAGGAGTTGAGACAAATTCAAAGCAAATAATTGCCACTTTACAAGCGCCCGATTTGTCCTCGCAAGTGTCCGACTCGGCGACTCGCCGCCAGGTTGGCGCATCTCAGTGGCGCCGCCTCTGCGTCTGCGTGCGAGTGCGACAGCGTCCGAGTCTGTGTGAGAGTGGGTACACTCGCACAAGTGTGCGCCTGTTCCTCGTATCCCTCACCTGTTGGGCGCCACTTTGAAGCCTTGCTCGTCCATTGGCGGGTTGGTTGTCATCGCGGGGCGAGGGCGTGGCCAGCTCAGCGGGCAGTCGGCCGGGCAATCGGTGCAGAGATTAGCGAGCTGAGTCGTGGCGAGAGGCGGCGTTTAATTTGCGCCGGCCGGCGACTGAGTGGTCGACTCGGCCACGAGATCGGATCGCGCCGGCCGCGAGCGAGAGTGGCGCTCGTTTGCATTGGCCAGCCTACGCGGGCTGTCATTGTCGCGCAGGCGGCGAGAGTGTTTAGCGGCGGCGACGGCGGGCAGCCGAGTCGGCGCGTTGCGCGCACACCGATCGCTCTCGCGACTGGACGCAACTGAGCCACGCGCTTGCCATTTGTGTGTGTGTGTGTGTGTGTGTGATTATGATTAGCTTGAGCAATAAATTAGAGAACATCGCCTTGGTCGTCGTCATTATAATCACGCGCCGACAAGGCACTCCCGTAGTGAGTCCCACAGGGCGGCAGCAGCGCCACCACCACCACCACCACCAACAAGCCTCAGCGACAGCGACAAGAAAAGCAACAGCGACAGCAACACTCACACATACGCCAGCTGCAACAGCAACACCGACGGCGGGCCCGAGAGCGCACACGCACACGGGCGTCTTGCCACTGTCTCACCTGTGGCGAGACGACACCAAATTGGCGTCAGCGAGCGCGCGCGCAACAATTCAGCGCACTCGCGGGCGCGCCAACAAAGCGAGTGCGAGAATCAATTGCTCACGCAATCGGCCATGATTTATTTCAATCCATCGCCGACGAATCGAACAATCGTGCGCACGAGACGCACACACAGCCTGGCCGTCTAGTGTCTGGCTTCAGCGGCGGCCACGGCGCGGCGTCTCGTCGCCTGGGCGCGCGAACACAAGTCCGGCAAGCCGAGCGAACAAGAGAGTGAGTTACGCTGGCGTCGGCTCAACACAGCCACAACGCCGACGCCAAGAACAACAATTGCGACGATCGCGCGCGAAGAATAGACCTCGACCGGAACTGCGGCTGCCGCTAATGAGACATGCAAGCGACGCGGCGCCGCCATCATCATCAGCGCCCTCATCACGTCCGGCCGCCGACACAGCCGTTCAACACTGTCGAGCATCCGCAGGCGCGAGTGAGCGCGTCAATGCTCCGGTGGCACTCGCACTTCTACTTCGACCGGTGACAAGTGTTGTCGTCGTGTCTAGTTAGAGTCGACTCCAGAGATTTCCGTCAGCCCATCGCACCCGTACACAGGCTCTTCGAGCGAAGCGCTGAACCCGAGCTACTCGACTCAACTCCCAAAACTCTCGCACAGAATACGCGCAATACAAAGCGGAAGTCGTCACCGGAAATAGAGGCACGACTGTGTGAGGCGCCAGGCGCGGGCGCGCTCACGGCACTCGAGAAAAGCAAAGTCATGCCCGTGGACGAGGAGGCGCGCGGAAGTATCGAGTGCAGCGCGCAAATCCGGCCTAAAACTCGCCCGGCGCGGGTGAGTTTCAGCACCAAATTGGTGCACCCTCTCAATGTTGTCCACACTCTGGTCATCCTAATTAGTCTAGTCAAAATAGGTGAGTATCGCGCGCTTAGTGTAACTTCTGCGCGCCCACTTTCCAACAACTCCGCTATCACTCACTAACACGCGCACGCCGGCACTCGCACGCACACACGCGAAAACACGCGCACATATGCGCGCACATAGCGCTCGTCAGCGCCACCGACCACTGCTACTCGGACATCGGCTGCTTCGCTCAGAGCGCCGAGTTCCACCATCCCCAGCACCGGCCCATCAACCTGCGCCCTTGGCACCGGCGCCACATCAAGACCCAGTTCGAGCTGTTCAATAGGCACCACCCCGAGGGCTTCCTGCTCGAGCCCTGGGACAAGCTCAACCTGATCAGGTCCCACTTCGACCCGAAGCTCGAGACGAAGGTGATCATTCCCGGCTGGCTGGACAGCATTGAGCGCGCCCTGTGGGTGAAGAAGCTACGCGATGTGCTGCTCTGGAACTGGACGCCCGTGAACATCATCGTCGTCCGTTGGCGCAACTTCACCCCCTACACCGTGGCCACGGCCAACACGCGCGTCGTGGGCGCCGAGCTGGCCAACATGATCAAGGCCGTCGAGCAGCATCTCAACTACGACCGCGCCTACTACCACATGATCGGCCACTCGCTGGGCGCCCACATCGCCGGCTACTGCGGCGATCGCATCTACGGCCTCGGCCGCATCACCGCCCTCGACCCGGCGCGGCCCTTCTTCCAGGGCATGCCCAAGAGCGTGCGCCTCGACAGGGGCGACGCCAAGTTCGTGGACGCCATCCACAGCGACTTCACGCCCGAGAACGCCATCTTCCTGCTCATGTCCTACGGCATGACCACGCCCGTCGGCCATGTCGACTTCTATCCCAACGGGCCGCCCCTCTACCAGCCCGGCTGCATCCGCGACACGCTGCTCTCCGTCCAGAACGGCATCCTCAAGGGCCTCGAGCACAACTCCCTGTCCATCGCCTTCCTCGAGTCGCTCCGCTACCTCACCGCCTGCGACCACCAGCGCAGCCACGAGTGGTTCATCGAGTCGCTCACCAACAGACAGTGCGTGTTCGTGGGCGTGCGCTGCAACGAGTTCGAGGGCATGATCAACGGCCGCTGCACCTGCGACGACTCGCCCAGCGCCTGCGCCGTCATGGGCATCCACGCCGACCAGATGTACCTCCACCACGTCCACGAGGAGCTCTGGCCGGTGCGCGCCGGCTCCATCGACTACCGCTACCGCTCGGCGCCCAGCGGCGCGCGGCCGCCGCCCCTGATCGGCCCGCAGCCACGCCCACCGCTTCCGCAGCTGGGCGTGGTCGGGACGCACCAGCTGCACGCCCATGCGGCGGCCGCGCCCGAGCTGAGCGTCGAGGCGAACCTTCTCGAGCAGCTGCAAGTGCTGCAGTCTCAGGAGGCGAGGCCGTCGCCGCCTGAGGTGGAGCTCACCAAGGAGGCGATCTATGCCCAGCTCAAACACCAGGCCGCCCAGCTCCAGCAGCAGCAGCCCGACGAGCCCCAGCTCCTACTGGCGGCCCACACCCATCAGTCGCCTCTCGACGAGCACTACGACGGCGCCGGCTCCGCCCCCGAGTCCGAGCTCGAGCTGGAACCGGAACCGGAACCGGAAGTGGAGGGCTATGACGAGGCGGGGGCGGCGAGCGCGGCGGCCAGCGAGCAGCAGATGGCCAAGGCGCTGGACGACATGGCATTCCTGCAGTATCTCAAGATCAACCTGCTGGCGCAGCAGCTGACCAGCGCTCAGGAGGCGGACGAGCCGGACGAGGCCTCTGCTGTGCCCTCGTCCGGATCCTCGGCCGCACTCAACGACGCCCACGACGACTTCGAAAAGCGCCAAGACCAATCCAGAGGCAGACAAAAACAACAACAACAACAACAACAACAACAACAACAACAACAACCAGCCGCCAGCTTGCACGCGCAACTCAAGAGGCGCACCGAGGGCCAGTACGACGGCCACCCGCTGCTCGTGTCCGATTTGAAGCGCGAACTGGAGAACTGGTACGAGGACAACAGCAGGTGGTTTCTGAAGACGAACAACAGGCCCAAGTACTGTGCCAACCAGTACCAGTTGCTCGTCTATCTGGGCCCGCTCTCCACGTCGAACGGGCGCGACACTCTGCGCGCCAATCTGGTGGTCTCCATCTTGGGCTCGCGCGGCCAACTCCTCAACCAGCGCTTTGTACCGCGCGGCTCCACACTGAGCTCGTTCACCATGCAGCCATTCTTTATCCTACTCGAAGGTTCCTATTCGCTCGGCCAAATCCGCTCCGTGTCGCTCGCCTGGGAGCGGCGCACAGACCCCGACCCCGTCCAGGCGACCGTCACCTTCAAGAGCAACTTCCTCGAGACCGTCGGCCCGCATGTGCCCGTCTATCAAGCGAAAAACGCCCCCTGGCTGCCCGAGAGTTTCAAGTACGACAAAAGCGCAAACTTTGTGCCAAAGAGCGCCGCTAAGCCGGCCGCCACCCACGCCGCCGTCACCCACGCCGCCGTCACTGCCTCTGGCTTAGCTTTTCCCGACGCCTCTGGTTCCGCCTCTGGTTCCGCCTCTGGTTCCGCCTCTCCCGTCGCTTCCGGCTCGACTGTGCGCGCTACACTCGGCTCGAGTGTGAGCTCGATCAGTCCAAAGATCCAGCCCACACTCGGGGGTCTGGCCGCGGCCGCCAGCGCCAGTCTCAAGAAGGGCATCAGAGGCCACTACAGTCACAAGTACGACCGGCGAGCCGGCAGGCGACTCGATGTGGACGCCGACGCCGAGGTGGAGGCCGCCGGCGCCGCGGACGCCATCGACCACCCGCTCGCCGACTACGACCCTCTCGACCAGCTCGATTCCTTCTCAAACCCCTACTTTGTGCCGCTCGTCGACCTACCACACCCATCAGAGCGACAGCCCCAACATCCCGACCACAAGCCAGACCACCTGAACGCCCAGGACGACGAACAGCCGACGCTGGAGCTGCACAACATTGACCTACACCAAAATGATCGGCGCGTCGAGGACACTATTGTGGTGAACCAGATTGTTGTGATCCCAATGCAGGCACATTACGGCTCCTATGGACGCAGCGCCAGGACCTTCTGTCCGCCCGCATCCCAGAGGAAGTTGAGCCACGACAAGAGCATCAAACTGACGGCCAGTCTCGTCGGCAAGTGCCACGCACACGACTTTGGAGAGCAAACGCCCATACACTAGCTCATTATAGTGTAACGAACATGCTAAGGTGTGGATTTTGACTGGCCTCGACCGAGGCCAGTCGAGTGCACCGCATCAAAGGTGCAACACCACTAAAAAAAGTTACACACTACTCTAAGGTTAGGTATCGGAAAATACATTTGTGTAAGATATTCCAAGCGGGTGATGAGTCTCGAGTTAATCGAGTAAAAATAAACTACCTCGGCATAGTGACTGCCATTGCTCACCATCAAGCTTGTGCGAGTGTTAGATCAACTCTATTCGGGCGGCCTCAACAGATTAGCCTAGTCAAGTCTTCACCTTAAGCCAACAGGTTGGTGCCGATGCGACCAGTGTTTGGATCTGTGTAACTGTACAAGAGCGCCTCTTTCACCAAACGCACGGCCTCAGCAACATCCTCTTGCTCCACAACGTTCGATAGGCGCATCTTGGCGTGAGCCTCGCTCAATCGGATCAGCGACTCCAGGTTACGGGGGTACACACTGATCTGGCCTCGGTTATCGCTCTGCCTTCTCAGCGAGTCGTAATGCTCAATCAAGTACTTCACTGTGTCTTCTGTCAGCTTGGGGCTTATGTTGGCTCTGGCATAGGCTATGTAGTCCTTGAGCAAGTCGCGCGATATCACGCCCTCGAATGGAGTGTCCTCGCTGCCGTGATACATCGAGACCAAGTGCTTAGCTAGCTGTCTGTCGTAGGCGTCGTTGTTCGGATCGAGCACCAGGTAGATGAGATCAAATCGAGATAGCAGTGTGTCTGGCAACTTCACGTTCTCGATAACTGACTTTTTTCTGTCCCAGTCGGACTCGACTGGATTTGCGGCCGCCAGAACAGATGTTCGAGCGTTCAGCTGACAAACAATGCCGGCCTTGGCCACGGACAGGGTCTGCTGTTCCATGACTTCGTGCAACACCGACCTGGTGGAGTCACTCATCTTATCAAACTCGTCTATGCAACAGATACCTCCGTCGCACATGACCAGGGCTCCAGTTTGGAGAACCAGCTGTTTAGTGTCCAAGTCCCGGGTCACGTAAGCTGTCAATCCGACCGCAGACGAACCCTTGCCAGAGGTGTACTGACCACGTGGCACGAGTTTGTGGACGAATTGCAATATCTGTGATTTACTGGTTCCTGGATCTCCACAGAGCAATATGTTGATATCTGACCTGAAATGACGCAACTTTGGATCTGAGTGGCTTCCAGGTGCTTCCTTTTTGGTGCCGCCAAACAGTTGCATCAAGACACCTTTCTTGACATCGAGATGGCCAAAGATACTGGGACACAATGAGTTGGCTAGACGCTTGTAGATATCTTCGTCCTTGGCGAGCGCCTTCAATTGATCGACTCGCTCGGGATCGAGACGCAAGTGTGATGACTCGTCGTGCAGCCGGCCCGCCTTGACTTTGCGAAAGTGTATACAATCGATCGTCGTCCTGTAGGGCGTCTTGCTCTTCCTGATTCTCGGATTAACGCGTACCATGGAGGCTCGATAGATTCCGGTCACGAAGATCCTGTCACCAGGGTTCACCTTCTCCACCAAATCCGAGCAGGCAACTAGAGACACTGAGCTGGGCGTCTGGCCTGCAGGCATATCGTCGGGCGACTCTTGCATCTTGATCAGCTGCCTGTCTATATACTTGCAGCGGTTGTGTATGAGTACAAAGCAAAACTTGCTGTTACAGGCGGCGCAAACGTGTGGCTCCTGGATCCTGCCATTCTCGACAGGAACTTCCTTGGTGAAGGAGCACGTGCAACATTTGAAGAAGGCACGGATCATTTCGGGGATAATGGGCGAGCATCTGGTGACCATTCCGCTGATGGTGACAAGTTTGCCTATGTCTTCGGGGTTGAGCCCGCGAATAGTGTAGGTTTGGTCTATATTAAAGGGGCGCACGCTGATAACAATATCGAGCTGCTCTGGATAGAGGTCCTGGAAGACCTCGTTGGCGGCCATGTCGAAGATCTGCACTACTTCGGTGGGATAAAAGACTAGCTTTCTGTAAAGGCCAGAGTTGTGTTCCTTTAGGTGAGCACAGTTGATGGTGAGGTAGGGCTCGCTGGGAACCTGGAGGATTTCCTCGAGTTTGGTCATATACAGGGGCCTGGGCTCCTCGGAGCGCTGCCATTCGAGGCGGGCCTCGTCCATTTCGGCCTCCTCGACGGTGAACTTGGACTCGCGCAAGAACTCGATGAACTGGCGCTTGGTGGACTCGACGTTGACGTCGGTGCCCCAGATGACGAGATTGGGTGCCGACATGGCGTCGCCGGTGGCGGATGCGGGCTCATTCTCGCTGGGGTGGGAGGGCGCAAACCTGAAGCTACCCGAGGAGGGGAAGAGGACATTGGGTAGACTGCCAATATCGGTGCCACGTGTGGAGGTGGCAATGCTCATGGTGGAGGTGGCGTGTGAGTGTGTTTGTGAATGTGTTTCAATTGGAGTAATTAAGCATAAGTGAGCAACAGGTCGAGTAATCAGAGTTGTGTGAGGAATGGGAGAAGTCGAGTGAGGCCATTTAAACGACTAAGTGGCCGTGTTGACTGGGCAGCAGAATTGCACGCGCACGAGCTGGAGGCTCGCGCGGCGAAAAGCGCTGACAACAAAGAGACATTTGTGGCGCCAAAAAAGCGCACACAGCCGAGGCGCAACGCGCGCGCCACTACAGTGCGCCACAAAAGTGTGCTGGCATCGCTCGCGCTCGCCGCTCGACTGGATCAATGTCGGTTCTTGAAGCCGTCGAGACGCACAGGTGAGCGCACAGGTGAGCGCACAGGTGAGCGCACAGGTGGCCATGATATAGGTCTGGCGAGAGCAATAGATTCGGATACTCGATGGTAGCTTGCGACTCGTCGTTCGAGACCCTCCTCCAAAAGAGCTTTCCATGACAGTAGTGTTAACACTTGTGTAAAACCGCTCATGAAAAAAGCTCTCTTAAGGGAGACAGTCTATGCGGAGTTCGTGGTGCGCGCCCATCGCTCACCTGTGCATTTTTATGCAGCTCGGGCCTCAGCCTTGGACTCTCGGAGTTGGTGCAGAGAGTTGCTGTGTGTGGCCTGAGATACGCTCATCTTGAGGGCCTAACTTGCAAAGAGTGCGCTCTTGCGGCCCCGATTGTTGGCAGGCGTCGACTTTTACGTGAGGCGGGAATCTCGTCCGTGCGTCGCACAGACACACAGACACAGACACACAGACACAGACACACACACACACACACACACACGGACACACGAACACACTCGCGCCGTCTCGCACTTGTTGGCTCGCTCGTCGGCCGACTTCTGCGGTCTGGCTCGAGCGATTACGTGATTGGCTGATGTCAGACTCTAGCGCTCTCAGCTCGCCGAGATCCGTTGCTGGAGCAGTTGCATCTGCTAATGCGACGCTCGTTGCTGCTGCTCCTGTTGAGCTCGGTGTTTGTGTGGCAAAGCCCAAGGGCGGCCGGTCGCAAAACCCACACTGGCCAGCGCGGCGCTGGCGTGGCAAGGGCGCGCGCGCAACAATGAGCCAGCTTTCTCTCTCTCGCTCTCTCTCTCTCGCTCTCATTCTGTCCCATTCTCTCTGACCGACGAACTCACACTCGCGAGCACTGGCGCACTCACTGAGTGGCCGACCTGGCGAGCCACTCAGGCTGGCAATCTATTTACTTAATAACTATATTAACACTCATTTGCCCATTTGCGCGCTCGTTCTGGCGCACGTTCGCTCGCTCGCTCGCACTGGTCGCAGCTGATTTTTATTATCACCGCCACCGAATTGCGTCGACTCGCCGCCGCTGCCGCCGCACTCGTGGCGACCGCAACAGAGCGACGCCGGCGGCGGGCGACAAAGTGGCGCCATTGTTCGGCGCCACTCCCACACGGCCGCCCGTGTCGTACTGTTGCGTGGTGGCGCTCGTCGGAGCTCGTCGGCGGCGGCACTGTGTCGATGGCTTCGCGAGTGGTCGGCGGTGGCGGCGTTTTGTTCCGCTGCCGTTTGGCGCTCTTGTTTGGCCCGCCAGCTAAGCGCAGACCCGAGAGCGCTCGCTAATGAAAACAATGGGCGCGCGGGCCGCCGGTAACGACGACTCGAACATTGTTGCGCCCTCGAGCGCACATCACTTCGGCTGCCACTTTTATATTCCGCCGCCAGTCGCCAGCCGCCGCGACCTCTCGGCGTCTCGGCGACTGCCCGACTGGCTCGCCGCAGTCGGAGGCCGACTCACTTTATGACTAATAACGAGCTGACTTACGGACTGACTAACTGGCTAACTGGACGACTAATTGACTAACTGACTGGCTGACTATCGGTCCATCTGACTGGCTGACTGACTGACTGACTGACTGACTGACTGACTCATAACATCTCGTCGTGTGGGCGCCAGTGCGGTGCACGCACACGCACTCGCACTCGCACACACTCGCTCGCCAGCCGAGAGCGCCCACTCGGCGGCTCGGGGCGCGCGTTTATGTGCGCGCGGCTGTGTGTATATTTAGTAGTGCGCAACTTATTATTACCCCGAGCGACTGATGGCACAATCGAACGATTGATTGCCAACAGCGTTGGCGACAACAACAACAGCAACAACAACAGCAACAACAACAGCAAAACAGCAACAAACTGGTACGAGCGCCAATGGGCGCCAAAGGTAAGCATTGTGCCCGCGGCCACATGGAGACACTCGTCTGCGCACGACGCCCGCGCACCACTGAACTCTTTCTGGTGCGCTCGGTCTGGGCGTGCGCGTGCGCGTCGCGCTGGCGAGCAAACGGCGCCCGTGTGTCGCCCGGCGCCGAGCCGGACTGAGTGCCTGAGAGCGTATGTGTGTTTGTGTGCGTCGTAACCTCGAATCTTCTCCCCATCGAGCGCGCGCCGGTCGGCGGCCCATAAGCCACGCTCGAGGGCCGCGCCGGCGGGAGGCTGACGCTCTAGTGCCGCGGCGGCGACCAGTGTGCGCCCCCGGCGGCGCACGCCAAACTAGACCGAAGTGGCGGCGGTGGCGGCGGTGGCGGCGACAAACCGAATTGCGCCACTCGCCGAGCTGTAGCGAGTCGCGACTCGCAACGAGCCCACGGCCGCGCTGAGCCGGCCGCAGATCCACTCGCTCGACTTTGCGAGCACTAATTGCCCCCGTCAGCCGTTCGGCCGAACACCAGCGTCGACTCGCCTGGAAGCGCTCGATGCGTCGTGGCTTATGCAACAGTGCCTCTGGCAACACACAAACGATTGCGCGCACACGCACACACACACACACACACACACACACACAGGCAGAAGCGCGCGCACGCAGACTCCACAATGCTCACGACCACCAGACCGCGCCGGCGGCCCTGTTTGCATCCATCAATAACGCGGCCGCCGTCATGACTCCAAATTCCAGTAGTAGTCAGCTTTTTATCTGGCCGCACTCGCCGGCCGAGCCGTGTGTATGTGTATGTGTGTGTGTGCCGACTGTGTGTTTGAGTGTGTCTCGCTCGCCAGTGCTGTAAAATGCACTGGCGCCCCTCTGTTTTGCGACCGCTGTCGCCGCCATCATATTGAGCTCACACAGCCGGCGACCGCCGTCCATTTGGCGCGGCCGACGGTCGTCTCTGTGTGAGCTCGTCGCCGCTCGTCGCCTCTGATTGCTCACAAGCTCGAACAAGTGCTCCGAACGTCCGTCAACACTGGCGACGAGTTCGAAAAATGGGCTCGCGCCCCCCAAGCTCGAAACTCGCGACTCGCAGCCACTCGAGCGGCCGGACGCGCAGATGGATGAGCGCGACTCGAGAGCGCTCCAGCCGGCGCCGCTCGTGATCTTGGCTCCAACCACTGGAGCCTCGTCGACTCGATCTCGAGCGCCACCAATTTGGTACTATCCCACTTCTCATTAGCCGCCGAGTGTGTCGCGTTCGAGATGGCGACCCGCTGGCGACCAATATGCCGCCGACTCGCTCGCGCGTCCGCATTGTCAGCTGGTGGCCGACGCGCAGGCGGCGCGCAATCAACGTGACAACCACGTCGACGGTCGTCGTCCGCGACGAGGACCGACACCAAAGCACCACAAGGACACCGGCGTCGAGCACTTGTTGCGTTACTTGGGCTTATTTCAGTGCTCGGCGGGCGACCCTTCGCAAACTCGCACTGGGCCAGATCGCATATCTGGAGCGCCAATCAACCAGCGCGCGCTCATTACGCACTTGGAGAACCGCGCCTCCCGTGCGCGCGGGCATCGTAATGCCCCGTCGATAATGATCACTAGCTCCGCTCCGCAAGTCCAATCCACTCAAACATCACGCCGATGACGACAACGCCCGCCAATGAGGCCTAACTCGACTCGGTGGACCCGATGGGGAGCCTCCAAAGTGATAGCGAGTGGCACTCTCTGATCTCTGGCACTGATGGGCGGCGCTCACCCGATGATCGAGCCCACCGTCAAGGCGCACCTCATCTGCGAGCCGTCGCTCGAGTTGAGAGAACAATAACGGCTATCATCACGACACAAGCGAATGTCGCCTACGTAGAAGGCACACGCCGACCGTCACCACTCGGATGTGATTCAGCTCGTCGGTGTCTAGACTTGAAGGCGACACAAAGCTGGCACTTTCTAGATCCGCATGTTTGTGACTTCAGGCCTTTCTGCCGTGTGAAAATCTCAGTCAGTAGGGCTAGTGGCAACGGTTAAGTCGCGGATACTATGAGCGAAGCTCTGGAGCTTAGTTTGGATGGGAAATAAAGTAAGGTGCGCCACCTATTGATTGAAAAGTTAGTAGACGGGAGATTGAACTATGGTTGGCTAGTTTATTGCGATTGATATGCATGTTGCAGGTTCGCTATTGAAGCTTGTCGAAGTAGATGAACGGTTTATATCACAGTCTTGTTGCGATTCGGAACGGCGGTCTAGACACGGTCACTGTGAAGGGCAAGTATATTGCGGCATGGTTAGTTGTTTGACTAAGCAGACTTGGGATATCAATACATTATTGTCGAACGAGCATGATCAGACAGAATTTCCTTATGGCATCAACATGTGGTGATTCGTGATGTCCCTATCTAGAAGTAAAAAGAATCATCATGTTGCTCGTGGTCTTGAGTCTCGTCTACAGTTTATATAAAATGTCCAATACTCACATGATCACTCTAAGCATTACCATTGTGAATGTCGGTAGTTTCCTGGGGAGTGACAAAGGAAAGAAGCTGTATTAGTTGAATGGGTGCTTATGAACAATATGGGTGGTGAGTCTCTCAAAAGTGTGGGTCAGGTGAAATTTTTTAATCACGACTGGAAAAAAATCCAGTTCAAAGATCTTGGTGATTTAAAATCATTATTCATCGCTACTTCTGGAGAGTCAGGCTAAGGAAGAAACGAGGATCAGCTTCTGTCGGTGACTAGATCTACATACCTTTAAGAGAGAGAGAGAGAGGTTCAACTCCCATTGGGGTTGTGAAACAGGCTCGGGGCCATGTGATCTGATTTGAAATGGGACATTTGGGAAAGGTTAGGATCTATCTAGTGAGATGGGCGCCTAAATTCGGGTGGTGAGTACACTCATGATTGAGTGGGTACAAGCGTAGGAGTTTTTTCCGGCACGATCACCCGATGTGAGCGCACTCTCGACGTCACGTGTCAGCCGTCGCTTCCTATAATCCAGTCAATTTAGTCTCTATGGAAATTTAATATAAATTGGCCACCGACGTGAGCCTGGCAGTCGTCGCTCCTCGGCGTGGCGTTGAGACACTAGGATTTTCTGCTCGATTGTATGAGTGGTTGATAAACTGAACTTACATGAGGTTAGTGTGATTGGGTGGGAGATGTTGATAGATGGAGTGGATGGGAGCTAATGATGGGTCCTGAAGAGGAGAACCTCAAGAGATGGCCATGAGGTCGAGGATGGGCGAGAAACTCGGCGATTTGGCCGAGCACATGGCATTGTGCCGGTGTGTTCGACCGCGCGCTCCCGCCGGGACAAGACAGCACGCTGAGAACACCCATCGGCAACCAGAGGGGGCGGGCCTCGCGATGTGCGGCCCGCAGACAAGTTGAGCGCCGGCGCTGTGCCGACTCGGCACAGGACTCTCCGAGAGAGTGTCCTCTTGGAGCGGTTTTGCAGCACGCAAAGAATGTGCCACCATATCTGGCGCGCAATGTGATGTGCCTTACGTGATCGGCGGTCGGCACAAAGCAACGCTGCGGGCGCCATTTGGGCCAGGCAAGTGGCCGACGGCGCCCATTGCAGCGGGCCGATCGCGCGCGGACGGCACGCACCTCTGTCACGCGGTGGCAAGCAAATCCGAGCGACGAATCGCACACTCGCTGGCCCGCCCGCAATGCTCTTCCCCTAGAGAACGAGCCGAGTTTGCCAGTGGCGGCGGCCCGCGACGCGCGCACGTCCCCTTGCGCCGCTGGTTGGATAACTCGCCTCTGTGGCTCACGGCAGCAGCCAACGCGCGATATCGGACGTGCGAGCGCTGCTATCACGAACTTGCAAACTCTCGCTCTGTTCTTAGGTTCACCACACGAACAACTCGTTCGAGCTGTCTCTGCCGACCATTCAACTTATTTTCGGGCCTCCATCACACGGGACGCCACGACACACACCATCCAGCCAGGATAGTTATTCTCCTCGACCCTCATCATCAACGGGATCACCTGTCTGAACGGCTCCTGGCGAGCTTCACTCATCAATCGATCTCCCCTCCTCTCTCTCTCTCTCTCTCCCTGTTGGTGTCTCGCCTCTGCGCTGCGAACCAACAGATACCCCTCTCTGCTGACCGAACGCGTGGTTCGCACCCACACAACAACGTTCTGCAACAAAACAATTCAGCCCCAAATAACTATCCAATTCTTAAATCATGGACTCCAACTCAGACCCAGACAGTGAATTAGCCACTGTACAAAAGAACTCATCAGCCGCCAAGTTACCTGGTGATTTACCTCCTGCAAGCGACAATCCACAAGGCGCCGCCACTCCGGGATCAACAGGGTCCGCGTCCAATAGTGAATTCAATGAAGAAATCAACTCAGAATCTAATGCTCAAGCTAAAAGCTCACTACAACATCAGCAACAAGCATCCTCCTACTCCTCCTCCTCCAATCATTCATCCTCACCATCTAACTTAACATCTAACAATGCGCCCAAGCCAACCCCAGCAGCAACCACTCCATCAACAACCACCACCACTACCAGCAACTCTACGACACCAAATCCTGCAACCACCAACACCTTCCTACCCTTGACACGTTCTCGTATGAGGGAAAACATTGGTAATCAAGAGGTGCATAATATCAACAACATCGCTGCTCGCGGCACGCCGGCTGAGCAAGCCAGACTCTCCTCTGTCAAGATGAGCGAACCAGAGTACCTCGCCTTTTATGATCTCGTTCAAGGAAAACCAGAGATGGCTAACGTTTATCTTTACACAAGAAATCGCATACTTGAGCTATGGTTCAATAATGTACAGAAGGAGCTCACAAAAGAGGAGGTCTATGAGTTTCTTGATATGGAAAACTACAAAGACATGACGGAAGCTAACCAAATGGAACTCATCAACAGAACTTTTGAGTTCCTTGACAGATGTGGACGCATCAATTTTGGTCTCATGGACGCTAAACAAGATTCACAACCGAACATCAAAGTTCTAGACAAATCCAAGCGATGTCCGACCATGAGTAACCACCTCTACAAACCTCCTCTAAAATCCGGTGGAAAGAGAGTGGGACGTGTTATAATTATAGGGGCTGGACTGAGTGGTCTGACTGCTGCTCGCCAATTGCAACGATTCGGCATAGAGGTCATTGTGCTCGAGGCTCGCAACAGAGTTGGAGGCAGAGTTCACACACACCGCAAAGGAAATTTTATAGCGGATCTAGGTCCCAACTGTCTCAACGGTATTGTCGGAAATCCACTACTGATTTTAGGTAAGCAACTAGAGCTTTTAGTTACAGAGTTGAAACAAAGAATCCCCATCTATGAAAACAAAGTTGACAGAACCGGCGCCCTGGTATGTCATCAAGTTGATCAACTCCTTGAAAGAGCTGTTGAGCGAGAGTATAACAAGATTATGGAAGGCACCCGTGTATTGAAGCGAAATTATAAAATCGAGAGATATCACGGTGAACCGTTTCCAGTTGGACTTGCAGTTGACTGGGTTATGAAGTTACAAGAAAAGAATGTAAAGGTCGATCAAGACAAGTATCTTGCATCGATAGAAAATCTATATCAGCAACTCATAGAAAGTGCGAACAAAAGATTAGAAATATCCAAAACTATCCAAAAGCTTCATAATGAACTACTCGCAACAAAGAATTCCACCGACATTGGTAATCACAAAGACAAAGGCGCAATCGATACCTTCTCAATACGATGCTTATCAAGGGAACTAGATATTGCACTAAGAGAATGCAAACTATTAACTGACCAGGAGGAAGAAATTCTTTCGAAAATATCTGACTTAACCAAGAGTCCCCCTAGTGATACGTACTTAACTTTGGGAGATCGCCGCCTCTTAGACTGGCATTTTGCAGAACTAGAATATGCTCTAGGTTGTCCCATTCATAAACTTGGAATCTATTACGAAGACGATGAGCAGATATTTGCAGGAAATCATTGGATGTTGGTCCATGGTTTCAGCACTATCGTGGAAGCTTTAAAGAGTGATCTCGACATCCAACTAAACACCGCCGTCAAGAAGATAAAAGTTTCCTCCAGAGGTTGTCTAGTTCAGACTTACAGACCAGATCACGCCTCCTCTCCCATCGAAGAGATAACTGCCGACGCTGTTCTTTGTACACTCCCCTTGGGATCTCTCAAAGATAGCACGATAGCTAGTGCTCGCTATGCTGTCGATGGTCCAAAAATGGATCAGGCACAGTCATATCATAAAGGCTACAGACCTGTTGTATTCAGTCCCCCATTACCCAAGTGGAAAACTCAAGCATTCGATAGATTAGGGTGCGGAAATCTCAATAAGGTTATACTGCATTTCGACAAATCATTTTGGGACAATGCAAATCATCTATTTGGTGTCGTCAACCACAAAGCAATCAGTCGTGGTGAGTTCTTCCTATTTTGGCACTATGGCAGGACGCCGTCCCTCACTGGTCTGATATCAGGCGAGGCGGCTGATATGATGGAGGACTCAACAGACGCTGAAGTCATTGAGCGTTGTCTAGATCTACTTCGATCTATATATGGCAACACAAATGTCCCACAGCCCAAAGATTATGTTATAACAAGATGGAGAAAAGACGCCTGGGCGCGTGGTGCATGGTCCTACATGCAAACCGGCGCAACTGGAGAGGACTACGAAACGTGTGCGGAGCCAGTTGTTCTCGATCCGCACAATGAATCTCAATACCTTGAGAAGCAGTCAAAAAAGTT
>SNVD02006918.1:0-26758 GCA_013180625.2 Boswellia sacra | reverse complement strand
ATATATTGCTTGCATGCCTCTAGCGGGTTTCATCCATAGTTCATTCTATATCCTATCAGGCTCCGTTGAGAGTATGGTCAGAGGCAAAGGATTGTGGATTCATCGATTGCCTTCGGTCTTGGAAGACTATGTGCTCGTTATCTAGAGTGTGTGAGAGATTCTTAGGCATATTGCACCATTGAGAGGAATCTATTCCATGATCTTGATTTTGAGATTGACGACCGATCCAAGTATTGGGTGACCTTTTAAGCTTTCATTGCAGATCCTGTTCTTCAAGCTAGGTAGTGCTGTGAGCGATACAGTGAGCCTATTCATAGTCAATCGAAGAGATAGAGACGACATTGTTAGTTCCATAGTTGGCTTAGATATTCGATGTGTCCTTTCTATTGTTATGCAAAATTGTTCGATGTTTCCTTTCTATTATTACGCAAAATAATAAAAGATTTCAAAGGCATATTTGTTCCAAACAGTTTCATTTCATTAATAAAAGTACAATCTTTGCTCTTCGAACAATATGTGCACAATAATACAACTCTTGTCATTAATCAACAATTTATGGTTTCCTGATTAATTATTTTTCTCTCAATTTTTTTTATACGTAATATTTCTTCTGCCTGTCCATATTGATGGACTCAGTGAACTCATTGCCTTCCATATCTGATAAAATGATGGTTTTGTCGGACATGACCTTTGTCATAACAAATAGACCCTCCCAGTTGGGTTTAAACTTTCCTCTTGGATCAAACACAATTGGCCTCACTTGCATGAGGACTAACTACCTTTGTTTGAACTTCCTTACCTTTATTCTTTTATTAAAGGCTCAAAACAACCATTTCTGTTGTAGTTGTATGTGATACTTGGCCTGCATTCTTTTCTCATCGATCAGGGCCAATTGCTCATATCTATTGATAAGTGTCTATTTATATATCATTTTCATATCAATTCGTCCATATTTCTTTGCTATATTCCTTGGTATTTTTATGTTTTTGTGTGGTTTTGATGTTTGTAGGAGTTTTGGAGCAAGTTGCACAAAAATGGAGTAAAACCCTTCATTTTCACCTCTGCTAGTCACCATCTTCTCGGATTTAATTGTATTGATATACAATGAACCCGATGACATATCATATACCTGTCTCTTATACACATCTAGATGTGTATAAGAGACAGAATTTACGGTTTATAAATCCATTCAGTGTACCAAAAGTTATAATCAAAACAGTGTGAGAAGTATATAAATGTAATTCCACAAATCACTGTAGCATGTATAATACGGGACACTGTAGCAGGTTACTGTAGCAGAGTATTTAAACACATTTTAGGGTTTTATTTTCATAACTTGAAGAGGGGAGAACTTGGTGGAGGCTGCAGCTCTGGAATTCTTTCATCTCTTGGAGTTCTTGAAGGAGAAAGGAAGCTTGGAAAGAGGACGAACTACAATCCAAAGATAATTACATCAAATTTGCTAAGTTTTTCCCTTCCCTTTCATTTTCTGGAATGTCTCCATGTTGTATTGTATTTACCACGTTCTTAAACATGTGTAACTGAATCTGATTGGTTGAGGGTGATTTCAAAGCCCCTGATATGGTTTTTGTAAGTTGATTGTGCAAGAAGTTGTTATCCAATTCTCTAATTGAATTTGCTTGTATTTTCCTATATCTAATGCTTATGATTGCTGGCTGGATTGTATTTTGAATGGCCAACTGAATATAATCTGGTTGTTGTCTATTGCTAGACTAGAAATCTTGATCCATAACTGTCTTGAATTTCTAATCCTTAATAGTAAAATTGTGATCAGAGATTGCAATTGGAGAATACAACCTAAGTTAAATAATCCGAGCTTGTTTGTTTATTGCTTAGAGAAACCTATCTTTCTTATCGTAATGCATCCATTGAATTAAATTTAGAGAGCTTGTTCTAGGTTGTTTAATGGATAGAGATTAAATAAAGAGCCTGTTTTGTTTAACAACAAAGTAAGGAAAGATTGGGATAACAGAGCTTGTTGTTATCTACGGTTGATAATTTCAATGGTGTAATTGGATGACAATTCTATGATTAATTCGCAAATCCATATCTTGTGGTAGAGAAGGATCCCTTAACCAGCTTTCTCCCATTGATTTTTCATTCAAATTTACTTTCTGTTTTGTTATTCTTTACTTGCATTCTTATTTCATTTAGTAAATCATTCAACAAAAATCCCCCCTCTTTAGTTTATTGTTGCTGGAAATAACAAATTCAATTAGAATCAATCCTCGTGGGAACGATATCTTACTTATCACTTTATTACTTGTGCGACTAGTATACTTGCTAGTTTCGAGCGCACCATCTATTACGAATCCACTTCTCATCAGGAACTTCTACTCCAATAAAAACTCTCACTGATTTTGTTTCCATCTCAATTGGTAGAACTGCTTCTGAACCATATACTAAGAAGAATTGCGTCATACCAGTTGAACTTCTGGGTGTCGTTCTATAACCCCATAGCACAAACTATAACTTCACTGCCCAATCTTTATATGTCTGCACCACCTTAGCCAACATCTTCTTGATATTCTTATTAGCCGCTTCTACCGCCCCATTGGCTTATGGCCAGTATAGAGACGACTTATGGTGTTCAATTTTGTACTTCTCAAACAAGGCCCTAGTCTCGGCCTGAAAATAAGCCCCATTATCAGTCACGACATGGCGTGGTAACCCAAATCTACATATGATGTTCTTCTCAATGAAGTTCACCACTTGCTTCACCCCTAACTTAGTATAGGACTCAGCTTCTATCCATTTGGTGAAGTAGTCGGTCGCTAACACCACATACCAATGTCTATTAGAGGTCGACGGCCTTATTTTGCCTATAATGTCGATGCCTCATGCAGCAAAAGGCCATAGTGTAGTCATCCCTTGTAGTTCCAATGGTGGTTGATGGATCAAGTTTCCATTAACCTAGCACCGGTGACACTTCTTCACAAATCAAACACAATCTGTCTCCATACTTAGCCAGTAAAATCCTTGCCTCATGATCTTTTTTGCAAGCACTAGCCCATTCATGTGTGGCCCACATACATCGTTATGAATTTCTTCCATAAGTCTCCTTGCTTCTTTCTCATCCACACACCTCAGCTGCATCCCTTCTGATATTCTCTTATACATCATCCCCTAATGACAAGTAAATTGTTGGGCCAACTTACAACTTATGTAACACAACCCTATCCTTCTCGTCAGCCTCCTCAGGCAAACTCCTTTCTTCTAAATATTTCTTAAGTCGTAGAACCATGACTTCTGATCCATTTTGACTTTCGTTACATAAGGCTCCATGTAACAAGGACCCCATGCTTGTGATACGATGATTGGTCTTACAAATAAATCATGTGTGCTTACCCAAACTGATGCCAATGAAGCTAATGCGTCAGCCATCTAATTCTCACTTCTAGGAAGATGGGTAAAGTTGCACTATTTGAACCTCCTAATCAACCTTCTGATAGGGCTTTAGCTTCCCTTCTTATAAATCTTAATCTTCATTAGCTTGAGAGATGACTAGCTTGGAATCTTCTAACACCTTTTCTTCATTAATATCCATGGCAATCACAACTTCTAAACCAAAGGTGCAGGCTCCATACTCGGTCATATTATTAGTGAATCTGAACTCTAACTTTTTGACATATGGGATGACATATATAGTTGGTGACACTCGAATCGCTCTTATTCCAACGTCGTTACGATTAACAACTCTATCAAAGAACATTCTTTTTTCCATTACCAAGATTACCCCTAGATGTTCATTTGGGAATTCCAACTCCCATGGTTTATTGTCGTCAATTGGGTTCATGGCCAAGAATTCTGCTACTATTCTTCCTTTTACCACTTTCGTGGTAACATATTCAATGTCGAATTCTAATAACTATACCAACCATCTTGCTAGCTTCCCCATCAATGCTGGTGCCTTATAAAGATACTTCATCGAATCCTTCTTCGAGACATCCTTAATTTTCTAAGATGAAAATAATGCCTCAATTTCTTTGAGAGCCAAACCATGGCTAAATAGGTTTTCTCCACATAGCTATACTTCGTCTTATATGGTAGTAGATTCTTACTGAGGAAACAGTGTGCTCTACACACTTCTAATCTTCTTGTGCCAGCATAGCAACAATAGCCTTCTCCTTAAGAGCTAAGTGAAGATTAAATTCTTCCCAAGTTTTGGCGGCTTCAAAACCAGTGGGTTTTGCAAGTACTTCTTAATTCTTTCGAATGCTTATTGGAACTAATCATTCCATTCTATCAGCTGATTCTTCTTCAAAAACCCAAAGATTGGCACACAAATGGTTGTTAGTTTAGCAATGAATTGACTGATATACTAGCCATAAACCCTTAAACTTCTTTTTCGGTCTTAGGTGATGGCATCTCCGTAATGGCCTTCACCTTGTCTGGATCTACTTCTATCCCTCTCTTGCCAACTACAAACCCCAACAACTTCCCTAAGGTAACTTTGAAGACATACTTTTTTGAATTTAAGCGCAGCTTGTATTTCTTCTCCCTATCTAGGAATCTGTTTAAGGCTTCAAAGTGACCCTCTCAGGTCTCAGACTTCACCATCATGACATCTACATAAACTTCTATCTTCTTATGCATCATATTATGAAATAGTATTATCACCATTCGTTGGTAAGTAGCCCCTATATTCTTTAAACCCAAAGGCATCGCCTTGTAGCAACAAGTTCCCCATTCTATAATGAAGGTTGTCTTCATCTTGTCTTCATTAGCCATCATTATCTGATTATATCAAGAAAACCCATCTACAAAAGAGAACATCACACTGGCGGTAGCGCTATCTGCCAATGCATCAATATGAGGCAAAGGAAAATCATCCTTTGGTGAGGCCTTGTTCAAGTCTCGATAATCCATGCACATTCTGACCCTTCCATCCTTCTTTGGTACTGGCACAATGTTGGTAAACCATTCCGAATACTTCACTTCTAGAAATTGGCTTCACTTTGTTTGGAGACTTCCTCTTTGATTTTCTGAGCCCACTCTGGCCTCATTCTTCTTAACTTCTGCTTAACTGGTTTCACATGCGGATAAGTCAAAATTGCATATTTAGCGATGCTTTTGTCGATTCAAGGCATGTGATCATAGGACCAAGAAAAGACTTTTTCGTGTTTCTTTAACAATTTTTCAAATCTCTCTCTCTTTCTCTTCAAGAGTTGAATCAAGTGTAATGCTTATGTTCTTAGGTTTTTCGATTGTACCGAGATTAATGTCGTGAGTTTGAATGGTATCAATTTCAAATATGCTAGTGAAATGCAAATTATGATGTACAAAACCATTAGGAAAGACATAAAAAAGTAAGCAAAACTATTCTTCATTGCATTCAATTTTGGAACATAAACAATGTCCTCTTCTTCGAAGAGGTTGCGTGCAAACACATCTTCATAAGATACACTTGTAATTCTTTCTTCAATGAAAGCAGGAGGTGAATGGATGGATTCATTGGCGATGCTTGTTCTTGAGGTTTCTTCTCCTTAATGGTCATCTTTCCTATCTCTCCCACTAAGTCAACCCCCTTAGAGATTCCCGCCTAAAGGACATCTTTGAAGATCTCAAATCTGGGCTTCAGCATTCCCTTTACACCTATGCTTCAATAGCTCCTACATACTTCGTATCTTGGGCCTTAACAAATTTAATAATTTCCCTTTCTTGGGCTTATCATCTTCTTCTTCCCTTTCACATTCATAGCCCAACCCTCTTCTAGAGGTCTGACCTTTGAAGTCTGAAAAAGATGGTAGGCCGTATCCATTTCTCCCAAGTATAGTTCCTAGCATTTGCCCCTATTTATTCATTATTCCAGTGATTATTGGGTTGACTTCGTCATTCATGGCTACTTGAAAGCCATCCATGTAAGGTATTTCTCCAACCTTCACACTCAAAGCAGCCGGTACAATTGTTGATACTGTATAAATGGTTACGATCTCTTCATCCATGTTAAATCAGATTTTTTGATGCAAAGTGGAAGGAACTCCTCCTAGCGGATAGAACCATGCTCGTCCCAACAAAGCAGCGAAGGTGACTGGAATGTCAAGGATTTAACAAGGCTCAAGCTCATCTTCACTAAATTCGTACTTGTGTAATATCTTCGTAGGCACAATATTGATGGCAGAGCCATCATCCACTATGATACAAGGAGACGTATTCCCACCAATCTCTACGATGATAAACAATGGCTTATTATGATTTCTCCCTTCGAATGGTAGATCTCCATCCGTAAAGGTCATTTTCCCTATTTCTCTTACCCCCTTGGGCGTTCCTCCAATCAAGGCGATCAACATTTCATTAGTAGTGGTAGCCATCAATATCTCTACCTCCGCCAAGGCCTTTTCCATGGCTTTTCTACATTTTTGCGATGAGATAAGTAGATCCGAAATGCTATCGTTCACTTGAGTTTTCTTCAATTGTTTTATCATTTGATCCTCTTCTTCTTTAGCTTTTTTATTGGTAACTTCTTTGCCCTTCTTGACTATCTTCTCATTGGTTTCTCCTTGTCCTTTTCATGGTAAAATCTACCACTCCTTGCCACTCCCTAGACATTCTCTCTCTCACCCCTATATGTTTCTCACTCATGTGTTTCTCCATTAATTCTCTTTTCCTCTTCTTCATCACTACTAAAGTCAATGAAAAAGTTTGGAAGGGTCTTGACTTTAGGGATACCATCCCAAATCCCCATAATTCTCACTTCCTTACACCTTCTAGGCAAGACCTCTCTCCTTACAAGACTCTAATCCCACTTCCTTTCCTTGGCTTCACTACCTTTTTTCATCTTAAGTCTCCTTAGTGGTGGGCCTTTCCTAGCCCTTTTTCGAGCCATCCACTTTTTGGCAAATGAGCTTGATGTCGTAGGCTTCTCTTTGATGGGTGTAACTTTAACTTCTTATTCTTCTTCTTGGGGCTCCTCTTCTTCTTGGCCACTAAGGTTCACAAGTTCGGGCTTTAAGCTTTGCTTGACCCCTTTCACTGTAATGTTAGTCCATCCACCTTTCTTGGTGCGAATTTTGGCTATCAAAGGAACGGGCTCATCTTCCAGCCTTTCAATGATCTCCTTAGGTTTTTCATCTTTAGGCTCTTCGACTTTTGGCTTATTTGTAAAGACCACCCTTTTAGTCAGTTGTTCTAACTTGGACTTCTCCTTCTCTTGGCTCCCTCAACCCTGCTTGATCTACACTTCTTGAAGGAATTCATGACTTTCTACTTAGTCAAGCGTGATCCAATCATGTTGGTTGATGGAAGAGGCATCCTATTATATTTAGGCAATGGGTTACTCGTTGTGTTAGGCTCATATGTCTCTGGGTCATGAATCTAGCCCTTGTCAATCAAATATTGCATCTTATGGTAAAAGCGAGCACAATCATCAGTCTTACGACCAATCACTTGATGAAATTCGCATGCTGCCTCCAATTCTGAAACAAGAGTGTTACAATCCATGGGATTCATGATAGATCATCAAGGGGTGCAAATTATTACAATGGTCAAGAGTGCACTTGACACAGGAGTGTTGCAATCCATGGGATTCATGATAGATCATCAAGGAGTGCAAATTATTACAATGGTCAACAGTGCACATGAACCAGAATGAGGGGTAATTTCGTAAAAGAACTGATATTGCTGTGCAAAGAATTAAATGTCAAGATTTATGGCTGTAAAAGATCTTGAAGTCAGCTTTCTAACACATTTGTCAATGTGTCATTTGGAGTTGTCTGCAGGAATTTATGACTATCTCTTCAAAGCTGGTTCATAATGAATGCTGCATTAAAGTCCACATTAGAATTTGAATTTTCTTGCTTAGTTGTTTGGAATTTGAATTTCTAGCTTAGTTGGTTATGCCTTTATTACCTAATGAGTTTACTTATGGGTCTTAGTTAATAAATGAGTTGTCAATGTAGTAGTTGAGCTGTAATTGTTGAAATCATTTAATTATTGTCTTTGACCTATGCTTGGAGGGTTGTTCCAAGTTATTTAAGTTCTAAAGCTGTGTATTCAAGAGAGTGAAGTTTTTAATTCGAATTTCAGTGAAATTTCAGTGTTTATACTGATTTCTCCTTAACTCTATATCTCTTGGTGGATTCCATAGAGTGATGAGTTAGTTCAAGCCCTGTATCCTTGGTTTACATCATTGGGTGGTGAATTATCTGTATCCCATTGGTGTTTACTTTGGTGGTGAGCTTGTTATCCATTTCAAAGAGTGTTTGTTTAGGTTCCATTTTATTTGTTCCAGCCATTGGTTGAGTTAATAATCACCTTGAAGATCCTATCCTGATCTATTACAATCCAGTAGCCCGGTATCAGATTAGCATCAGAGCCATATCTCGAAGATCCGATATCAGATTGGCATCAGAGCTTTTGGTTCAATGGCTGGTTGTACTCACAAGGCTACTTCTACTACCCAATTGCCTCCTCTTCAAAGAGATGAACGAGATTTGATCATTGAAGATCTCAGGCGGCAACTCCAACAAGTCCAGCAACGTTTGATCATTGAAGATCTTATGCGACAACTCCAACAACTCCAGCAACATTTAGTAATTTTGGAAAATAAAGAATTTGTAGGTGGAATGCATCGAGAAGTAGAAGATCAAATTCTTTTGGACAATTATGCTAATAAAGATGAATCAGTGGAGAATGATGAAGTAGACCATGACTTCTTTGAGGATCATGGAAAACCACCAATATTTGATGACTTTTACGAAACTGATGAAGAGATCGAGTCAGATGCCTTGATCAATTTTGATAATCTAGAATTTGTTGATGAAGAGGAAGTCACTTATGCAAATCGAGGTGATTCTCTCTTTCTTATTCAAAGGAGCTTGATTATTTCCCATGAACGAGAAGATGATTGGCTTCGCATAAATATCTTGCATAGCAGATGTCCTTCTCATGGCAAGGTGTGCAACTTTATTATTGATGGTGGCAGGTTTGAAAATATGGTATCTACGGAGATGATTGATAAACTTGGCCTTCAAACAGAGAAGCATCCTCAACCTTACAAAATTTCATGGCTTCAGAAAGATAACGAGATTAAGGTAAACAAACGCTGCCTTGTTTCATTTTCTATTGGGAAAAAGTACAACGATGAAATATGGTGTGATGTTGTTTCTATGGATGCTTGTCATTTGCTTCTTGGTAGACCATGGCAGTATGATAGGAGAGTAATGCATGATGGCTATAGGAATACTTATACATTCTTTAAAGATGGGGTCAAAGTTATTTTGGGTCCATCGAAGTTAGAATGTGTTCCTAAACCTACTAAAGGGGAGAGAAATGCTTTGCTTACCCAAACAGCATGTAGAAGAGAGTTGGAGAAGGGAGTGAAGTTCTGAATTCGAATTTAGTGAAATTTCAGTGTTTATACTGATTTCTCCTTAACTTTGTATCTCTTGGTGGATTCCATAGAGTGGTGAGTTAGTTTAAGCCCTATATCCTTGGTTTACATCCTTGGGTGGTGAATTATCTGTATCCCATTCGTGTTTACTTTGGTGGTGAGCTTGTTATCCCTTTCAAAGAGTGTTTGTTTAGGTTCCATTTTATTTGTTCCAGCCATTGGTTGAGTTGATAATCAACTTGAAGATCCTATCCTGATCTATTATAATCCAGCAGCCTGGTATCAGATTGGTATCAGAGCCATATCTCGAAGATCCGATATCAGATTGGTATCAGAGCTTTTGGTTCAATGGCTGGTTGTACTCACAAGGCTACTTCTACTACCCAATTGCCTCCTTCTCAAAGAGATGAACGAGATTTGATCATTGAAGATCTCAGGCGGCAACTCCAGCAAGTCCAACAACGTTTGATCATTGAAGATCTTATGCGGCAGCTCCAACAACTCCAGCAACATTTAGTAATTTTGGAAAATAAAGATTTCGCAGGTGGAATGAATGGAGAAGTAGAAGATCAAAGTCCTTTGGGCAATTATGATGATAATGATGCTGCTAATAAAGATGAATCGGTGGAGAATGAAGAAGTAGACCATGACTTCTTTGAGGATCATGGAAAACCACCATTATTTGATGACTTTTACGAAATTGATGAAAAGATCGAGTCAGATGCCTTGATCAATTTTGATAATCCAGAATTTGTTGATGAAGAGGAAGTCACTTATGCAAATCGAGGTGATTCTCTCTTTCTTATTCAATGGAGTTTGAGTATTGCCCAAGAACGAGAAGATGATTGGCTTCGCAGAAATATCTTCCATAGCAGATGTTCTTCTCATGGCAAGGTTTGCAACTATATTATTGATGGTGGCAGCTTTGAAAATGTGGTGTCTATGGAGATGATTGATAAACTTTGTCTTCAAACAGAGAAGCATCCTCAACCTTACAAGATTTCATGGCTTCGGAAAGATAACGAGATCAAGGTAAACAAACGCTGCCTTGTTTCATTTTCTATTGGGAAAAAGTATAAAGATGAAATATGGTGTGATGTTGTTTCAATGGATGCTTGTCATTTACTTATTGGTAGACCATGGCAGTATGATGGGAGAGTAATGCATGATGGCTATAGGAATACTTATACATTCTTTAAAGATAGGGTCAAAGTTATTTTGGGTCCTTCGAAGTTAGAACGTGTTCCTAAACCTACTAAAGGGGAGGGAAATGCTTTGCTTACCCAAACAGAATGTAGAAGAGAGTTGGAGAGGGGAAGTGAAATTTATGTGTTCTTGTTGTTAGAAGAAAATTGAGTTAGTAATGAACCACCTCCGGAGATGAAATATCTTCTTGAAGAATACCATGATGTTATACCAAATGAGATACCACCAGGCCTTCCTCCAATGAGAGACATACAGCATTATATTGATCTTGTTCCAAGTGCTGTGTTGCCAATTAAATCAGCCTATGGAATGAGTCCTATAGAACATGAGGAATTACAAAGGCAGGTTAATGAGCTTATCACCAAAGAGTTAGTGAGGGAAAGCAGGAGTCCTTGTGCTGTCCCAACTCTTTTGGTGAGTAAAAAGAAGATGATAGAAGCTTCTATCTTATCACTTCCAAATCTCAGCAAGGCTTTTCAAGTTGAATGTGATGCTTCCAATATTGGTATTGATGCTGTTATTAGCCAAGAACGCAGACCAATTGCTTTTTTTAGTGAAAAATTGAATGCATCTCGCAAAAAGTACTCAACTTATGACAAAGAGTTGTATGCTATTTGTCGAGCTTTGAAGCATTGGAGTCAGTATCTCTTGCCAAAACCCTTCGTTCTATATTCTGACCATGAAGCTTTGAAGTTCATCAACAGCCAACAGAAGCTTAATGTTCGACATGCTAGATGGGTAGAGTTTCTTCAAGCTTTCAACTTTACCATCAAGCATAAATCTAGAGTTCAAAATGTGGTGGCTGATGCATTAAGTCGAAGACATTCTTTGCTGACCTTTGTGCAAGTGAATGTTGTTCGGTTTGAGGTCTTAAAAGAACTTTACAAGGATGATCCAGATTTCGGCAAAATATGGAGTAACTGTAATGAGTTTTCATCTAACCAATTTGTTTTGCAGGATGGTTACCTACTCAAGGCAAATCAATTGTGTATTCCTCAATGTTCCTTGAGAGAATTAATCATTAATGAAGCACATGGCAGTGGCATTAGCGGTCATTTTGGGAGAGACAAAACTATTGCTATTTTGAAGGAAAACTTCTATTGGCCGAAGATGGAAAGGGATGTGATGAAGCACGTGAAGAGGTGTACAATTTGTCATGTGGCAAAAAGTCATGGGCTGAACACTAGTTTGTACACTCCATTACCTGTTCCTAATGATCCATGGGAAGATATTAGCTTGGATTTTGTGGTGGGATTGCCTAGAACACAGCGAAACAAAGATTCAATCATGGTGGTGGTTGACCGATTTTTTAAAATGGCTCATTTTGTCCCCTGTAACAAGACAAATGATGCGACTCATGTGGCCGATTTGTACTTCAAGGAGATTGTGAAATTGCATGGCATTCCTAAGACCATAGTCTCAGATCGTGATCCAAAGTTCTAATCTCATTTTTGGTGTACACTTTGGAAAAAGCTGGGGACTACACTTACCTTTAGTTCATCTCATCATCCTCAAACAGACGGACAAATTGAAGTTATCAACAAAAGCTTGGGAAATCTTCTGAGGAGTTATGTTGGTAAGAATTTACGGCAATGGGATCTTGTTTTACCCCAAGTTGAGTTTGCTTACAACAGATCATCAAGTCAAACCCCTGGTCATAGTCCTTTTTGTTAGCCCTAAGGCTACATGATAATTTTGATGATAACAATACACATTGATTAATTGAGTTTACTAACATGTTTATTTATGTGCAAGAGTAAGATCATTGAAATAATTTTAAAATCAAGAAGAGGCTTATTAAAATGAAGTGTTGAAGCTAAGAAGAAGACTACATGTTAAAGGCACCAAAGTTTAAGAACAAGGATTGACTCAAGGAATGTGACACATGAGTAATGTTCAATCAATTGGTCATATATATCTCTACAAATATCCAAATGATGTGATTCTTGAGCCTTTGAAAGCTTACTCAATTTATAACATTTCATATGTTTTAATGAAATTCAAATTTCAAGTGCAAGGTTGTCCAAATCAGCATGCAATTTGAAAGACAAATGGAAGCAGCTGACATGAGCACTGAATACTCCTTTGGACATATCTTGAGCTAGAAAAATCAAAATGACTTGATTCTTATAGCATTGGAAAGATGACTTAATGAAGAACATTTCATATGTTTTGAAAAAATTCAAATTTCAAACAGAAGGCCGACATAATTGACATACAATTCGGTGGACTGACACAAAGAAGAAAAATCAACTCACATGAGTACCGAATGGTGTTTTGGCTATATCTTAAGATAGAGATATCCAAATGCTTTGATTCTTAATGTTTTGGAAAGCTTATTCAAATACAAAGATCTTTTAGTTTTTGAATAAATTCAAATTTCAAACAGAAGGCTGACATAATACACATGCAAGCCGATGGACTGACACATGGAAGAAAAATCAAGTCACATGAGCACCGAATGGTGTTTTGGCCATATCTTGAGGTACAGATATCCAAATGACTTGGTTCTTGATACGTTGGAACGCTTATTCAATTGTACAGATCTTTTATGTTTTGCATATTTTCAAATTTCAAACGAAACATTGACAAAAATGGTAGACAAGATTACGGTTTTTATGGTGGGCAGAAAATTTGGAGTTGGTGTCTTCACTTGATTAAGTTCATCTCAATTGCCTATAAAAGGAGCCCTTCTCCCATGCATTCAGCAAAAAAAAAGAGCAAGAAAAAGAGAAAAGAATCTAGCAAGCCACAAATAAGAGAAATATCAAGTAAAGAGCTTTTATATTCTTCATCTACTCTTTGAAGAGAGTTGTACTTTTATTGTAAACAATTTTCTTTGTTCTTGTATTGTGGTGAGAGTGAAATCTACTTGTAAAGGATAAAAGTTATCCTTGAGAGAATTCTTTCCTTGGTGAGGTTGTTCATCAAGAAGAACTCTTGGTGTGGTGTTATCAAGGGTTGAAGAAAGTTACCTTGGTGAGGGTGTTCATCAAGAAGAACTCTTGGTGTGGTGTTATCAAGAGTTGAAGGAAGTTGCCTTGGTGAGGTTGTTCATCAAGAAGAACTCTTGGTGTGGTGTTATCAAGGGTTGAAGGAAGTTGCCTTGGTGAGGTTGTTCATCAAGAAGAACTCTTGGTGTGGTGTTATCAAGAGTTGGAAGAAAAAGTCTTGGTGAGGTTGTTCATCAAGCAAGTTGTAAAGATTCTACAACTTAGTGGAAAGCTTAGCTCGTGGAGCTAGGAGCCCGTGGACGTAGGCAAGGTTTGCCGAACCACGTAAATTGAGTTTGCACTCTCTCTATCCCTTTCCTCTTTACATTTACTTGCACTTGTGATTGTTCATCATTATTATTCTTTTGATTGCATCTTTGATAAATTCTAATTTCATCTTCTTCACCTTCATTCTCAAAGAAAGAGTTAATAATTTTGATCTTTCAAGAAAAGTTTTCTAAATCCGTTTTGATAAATAAAAAGCCAATTCACCCCCCCTCTTGGGTTGCCATACCTGGGTCAACAAGTGGTATCAGAGCAAGGTTGCTCAATTTTTTTAAATCTTAATCGATTTTTGAGCTATGGCAACTTTTAATTCAACTTCATATGTTGAGGGACTTTCTATCTCTAGACCTCCATTTTTTAATGGAAGTGACTACTCTTATTGGAAAACTAGAATGAGTATTTTCTTGAAATCTTTTGATTATGATTTGTGGTCTATTGTTTTGGAAGGACCTTTTGTTCCTACCAAAATTGAAAATGGGGAATGCATGCTTAAAGAACCTAAAGAGTTTAGTGAAGATGATAAAAAGAAATTGAGTTTGAATGCTAAAGCTATGAATGTGTTATATTGTGCTCTAGATAGAAATGAGTTTAATAGAATATCTACTTGTTCTACGGCACAAGAAATATGGCACACACTTGAAGTAACTCATGAAGGAACTAGTCAAGTTAAAGAATCCAAAATTAGTATGCTGGTTCATAGTTATGAGCTTTTTAAGATGAAATCGGATGAATCAATTTCTGAAATGTTTACTAGATTTACGGATATTATTAATAGTTTGAAATCTCTTGGTAAATCTTATTCTAATGTTGAAATGGTGAGAAAGATTCTTAGGTGTCTACCAAAATCTTGGGAGCCAAAGGTGACGGCAATTCAAGAAGCAAAGGACCTCACCAAACTACCATTAGAAGAACTTATGGGTTCTCTCATGACTCATGAAATCACCTTGAAGGAGAATGAAGAAGATTTCAAGAAAAAGAAAAATATCGCTTTCAAATCTTCAACGAAAGAAAAAGATGACTCCGATGACGAAGGAGATGATGAAGATCTTGCATTCATCACAAGAAAGCTAAAAAGGATGATTAGAAGAAACCAAGGATTCAAGAAGATTTCTAGAATGGATTGTCCATACTTGAAGAATCAAGACAAGAAATCCAAAGCAATGAAAGCCTCAAATTGGGATGATAGTGAGGCTAGCTCCACCGAAGAAGAAGATTGTGAAATGGCAAATATGTGCTTCATGGCTTTAAGAGAAGATGAGGTAAGTATTCTAAACTATGATCCTAAGTTTTCATATGATGAATTATTTGAAGCATTCCAAAATTTACATGTGCAAGTTGATAAACAAAATTCAAAAATCAATGCTTTCAAAAAGAAGTCAAAAATCATGTTATCTCAATTAGAAGAGTTGGTGGAAATAAATGAAGCTTTAGAAAATGAAAATGAAATTTTAAAGCAAAAAGATTTTGAAAGTTTGGAAAGTCAAATACATTTTTTAAAAACTGAAAATGAGATTTTAAAACAAAAGGATTTTGATAAATTAGAGAAAGAAAATGTTATTTTGAAAAAGGAAAATAATGACTTAAGAAATATTGTTGATAGTTTTACAAAAAGCACAAAAAAATTGAATTCTATGTTACAAAACCAAAGGTGTGTTTTTTATAAAAGAGGCTTAGGATATAAAACTCATAAAAATCAAAAGTATTTTAAAAATTATTTTGCTCATGCATCTTTTTGGAATAATCCTAATCATTCATGTACTTATTGTGGAAGTAAAAGACATAAAGTGTATTCTTGCTATATTAGGAAAAATCCTAATCTAAAACAAATATGGGTTCCAAAAAGTACCATAACTAACCCCCAAGGACCCAAGAACATTTGGGTACCAAAAAGTCTCTCTTTGAATATTGATTGTAGAAACAAAGGAGTGGCAAACACAAGTGGTACTTAGATAGTGGATGCTCAAGGCTTATGACCGGATATACCTCCAAATTCTCAAGATTAATAATGAAGAAAGGAGGATATGTGACCTTCAGTGATAATGCCAAAAGAAGGGTAATCGGACATGGTGATATTGGTAACCCTTCTTTACCTATTATTGAAAATGTTTTGCTTGTTCATGGTTTGAAACATAATTTGATTAGCATTAGTCAATTGTGTGATAAGGGATATTTTGTTGCTTTTGAGCCTAATAGATGTGTGATTAAGGATGTTAGTAACGATAAGACATTATTTATTGGTAATAAATGTGGTAAAATTTATACAATTGATATTGATGTTAATAATCATGTGAAAAATTGTTTCATTGTTAATCATGATACTTGGTTATAGCATAGAAGGTTAGGTCATGCTAGCATGGACAAAATTTTAAAAACTTCTAAAAATGATTTAGTTGATGGTTTTCCAAGAATAAAATTTGAAAATAACAAGATTTGTGATGCTTGTCAATTTGAAAAACAAGTGAGAACTTTTTTAAACAAAAATTTTTTTTCAACAAATAAACCCCTTAGTCAAGATAGATTTTGCATAATTAGAAAAGAATTAGACATATTGGATATGCTTAATTTTGCTTTTATATGATAATTTTTGAATGGTAGCATATGTTAAGGGGGAGAATATATTTAGGGGGAGTAATTAATTTGATTATATCTTTTTGATGATAACAAAAGGGGGAGAAATGGTTGGATTGCTTATATTCATAACAAGTGCCAAATTTTTATTTATTCTTGATTTTATTTTCATTCTTGATTTAGATATTATTTTAAAGCAATCAATGGTTTGTCATCATCAAAAAGGGGGAGATTGTTAGCCCTAAGGCTACATGATAATTTTGATGATAACAATACACATTGATTAATTGAGATTTACTAACATGTTTATTTATGTGCAAGAGTAAGATCATTGAAATAATTTTAAAATCAAGAAGAGGCTTATTAAAATGAAGTGTTGAAGCTAAGGAGAAGACTACATGTTAAAGGCACCAAAGCTTAAGAACAAGGATTGACTCAAGGAATGTGACACATGAGCAATGTTCAATCAATTGGTCATATATATCTCTACAAATATCCAAATGACGTGATTCTTGAGCCTTTGGAAAGCTTACTCAATTTATAACATTTCATATGTTTTAATGAAATTCAAATTTCAAGTGCAAGGTTGTCCAAATCATCATGCAAGTTGAAAGACAAATGGAAGCAGCTGACATGAGCACCGAATACTCCTTTGGACATATCTTGAGCTAGAAAAATCAAAATGACTTGATTCTTACGGCATTGGAAAGATAACTTAATGAGGAACATTTCATATGTTTTGAAAAAATTCAAATTTCAAACAGAAGGCCAACATAATTGACATGCAATTCGTTGGACTGACACAAAGAAGAAAAATCAACTCACATGAGCACCGAATGGTGTTTTGGCTATATCTTAAGATAGAGATATCCAAATGCTTTGATTCTTAATGTTTTGGAAAGCTTATTCAAATCTTTTATTTTTGAAAAAAATTCAAATTTCAAACAGAAGGCTGACATAATACACATGCAAGTCGATGGACTGACACATGGAAGAAAAATCAAGTCACATGAGCACCGAATGGTGTTTTAGCCATATCTTGAGCTACAAATATCCAAATGACTTGATTCTTTAATGCGTTGGAAAGCTTTTCAAATGTTCGTGCAGATCTTTTTATGTTTGCAATATTTTCACAATTCAAACGAAAACATTGACAAAAATCGGCAGACAAAATTACAGTTTTTTTGGTGGGCAGAAAATTTGGAGTTGGTGTCTTCACTTGATTAAGTTCATCTCATTTGCCTATAAAAGGAGCCCTTCTCCCATGCATTCAGCAAAAAAAAAAGAGCAAGAAAAAGAGAAAAGAATCTAGCAAGCCACAAATAAGAGAAATATCAAGTAAAGAGCTTTTATATTCTTCATCTACTCTTTGAAGAGAGTTGTACTTTTATTGTAAACAATTTTCTTTGTTCTTGTATTGTGGTGAGAGTGAAATCTACTTGTAAAGGATACAAGTTATCCTTGAGAGAATTCTTTCCTTGGTGAGGTTGTTCATCAAGAAGAACTCTTGGTGTGGTATTATCAAGGGTTGAAGAAAGTTACCTTGGTGAGGGTGTTCATCAAGAAGAACTCTTGGTGTGGTGTTATCAAGAGTTGAAGGAATTTGCCTTGGTGAGGTTGTTCATCAAGAAGAACTCTTGGTGTGGTGTTATCAAGGGTTGAAGGAAGTTGATACCGGGCTGCTGGATTGTAACAAATCAAGAGAGGATCTTCAAGTTGATAAACAACTCAGCCAATGAATGGAACAAGGATTATGAAACCCAATAAACACTCAAACTAGGGTAACAAGCTCACCACCAAGGTAAACACCAATGGGATACAGAAAATTCACCACCCAAGGATGTAAACAAAGGATACAGGGCTCAAAACTAACTCACCACTCTATGGAATCCACCAAGAGATACAGAGTTAAAGAGAAATCAGTATAAACACTGAAATTCCATAAAATTCGAATTCCAAACTTCACTCCTTGAATACACAACTTTAGAGCTTAAATAACTTGGAACAACCCTCCAAGCATAGGTAAAAGACAATAATTAAATGATTTCAACAATTACAGCTCAACTACTACATTCACAACTGATTTATTAACTAAGACTCATAAGTAAACTCATTAGGTAATAAAGCATAACCAACTAAGCTAGAAATTCAAATTTCAACCAACTAAGCAATCAAATTCAAATTCTAGAGTAGACTTTAATGCACCATTAACTATGAACCAGCTGTGAAGAGATAGTCATAGATTCCTGCAGACAACTCCAAATGACACATTGACAAATGTGTTAGAAAGCTGACTTCAAGATCTTTTATAGCCACAAATCTTGATATTTAATTCTCTGCACAGCAATACCAGTTCTTTTACGAAATTATCCCTCATTCTGGTTCATGTGCACTCCTGACCATTGTAACAATTTGCACCCTTTGATGATCTATCATGAATCCCATGGATTGCAACACTCCTGTGTCAAGCTCCCCTGGTTGAGAAAGACTCGACCTCGAGTCTTGATTGTTGTTTTCACCAATATAAGGACTAAGGTCAGCAGAGATAATTAAAGGTGTTGGAAACACCATAATGCTCAGTGTTGAGCTCAAACTTTGTAACGCAATATTTTCTCCCAATATGCGTTGTAAAAACTTTGAATGGTCCATCAGCTCTAGGCTTCAAATGGCATATTTGGCCTGGAGGGGAAACCTTTCCTTTTCTAAAGGTGTATCACACTAGACTCTTCTTGAAATCAGCATACTTCCGATGTTTGTTTGCTGCAGCTCTATACCTCTCATTTTGCTGCAAAATCTTCTCTCGAACTTGTTCATGTAGTTTCTTGATGTTCTTAGCTCTCTCCTCTGCATCACTGCTAAATGGAGTTTTGGAAGGAATAGGAGCTAAATCCAAAGGACTTATTGGATTCTTGCCATAAACAACCTCAAAAGGACTATGACCAGTGGTTTGACTTGATGATCTGTTGTAAGCAAACTCAACTTCAGGTAAAACAAGATCCCATTGTCGTAAATTCTTACCAACATAACTCCTCAGAAGATTTCCCAAGCTTCTGATGATAACTTCAGTTTGCCCATCTGTTTGAGGATGATGAGATGAACTAAAGTTAAGTGTAGTCCCCAACTTTCTCCAAAGCATTCGCCAAAAATGAGATAAGAGCTTTGGGTCACGATCTGAGACTATGGCCTTAGGAATGCCATGCAATTTCACAATCTCCTTCAAGTACAAATCGGCCACGTGAGTCGCATCATTTGTCTTGTTACAGGGGACAAAAAGAGCCATTTTAGAAAATCGGTCAACCACCACCATGATTGAATCTTTGTTTCGCTGTGTTCTAGGCAATCCCACCACAAAATCCAAGCTAACATATTCCCATGGATCATTAGGAACAGGTAATGGAGTGTACAAACCAGTGTTCTGCCCATGACTTTTTGCCACCTGACAAATTGTACACCTCTTCACGTGCTTCATCACATCCCTTTCCATCTTCGGCCAATAGAAGTTTTCCTTCACAATAGCAATAGTTTTGTCTCTCCCAAAATGACCGCTAATGCCACTGCCATGTGCTTCATTAATGATAAATTCTCTCAAGGAACATTGAGGAATACACAATTGGTTTGCCTTGAGTAGATAACCATCCTGCAAAACAAATTGGTTAGATGAAAACTCATTACAGTTACTCCATATTTTGCCGAAATCTGGATCAGCCTTGTAAAGCTCTTTTAAAACCTCAAACCCAACAACATTCACTTGCATAGAGGTCAGCAAAGAATGTCTTCGGCTTAAGGCATCAGCCACCACATTTTGAACTCCAGATTTATGCTTGATGGTAAAGTTGAAAGCTTGAAGAAACTCTACCCATCTAGCATGTCGAATATTAAGCTTCTGTTGGCTGTTGATGAACTTCAAAGTTTCATGGTCAGAATATAGAACAAATGGTTTTGGTAAGAGATACTGACTCCAATGCTTCAAAGCTCGACAAATAGCATACAACTTTTTGTCATAAGTTGAGTACTTTTTGCGAGATGCATTCAATTTTTCACTAAAGAAAGCAATTGATTTGCCTTCCTGGCTAATAACAGCATCAATACCAATATTGGAAGCATCACATTCAACTTCAAAAACCTTGTTGAAATCTGGAAGTGATAAGATAGGAGCTTCTGTCATCTTCTTTTTAATCAGCTCAAAGCTTCTTTGTGCATCTTTCGTCCAAGTAAAACCATTACCCTTTCAGCATTCAGTGATTGGAGCCATTATAGTAATGAATCCTCCAATAAATCGACGATAAAATGAAGCTAACCCGTGAAAACTTCGAATGTTGTGGACTGATGTAGGAATCGGCCAATTCTGAATTGCTTCAATCTTGCTAGGGTCCATCTGAATTCCATCTTTTGAAACCACATACCCCAAGAAAATGACGCTTTTGGTGAAGAACTCACACTTCTTCAAGTTGGCATAAAGCTTTTCACTTCTCAAGGTGTGAAAAAATTGCTGAAGATGATCCAAGTGATGCTCCTCATCTTTGCTGTACACAAGTATATCATCAAAATATACAACAACAAACTTGCCAATGAATGGTTTAAAGATATGGTTCATCAACCGCATAAATGTACTTGGTGCATTAGATAGGCCAATGGCATCACCATCCATTCATAAAGGCCATTTGATAAGTGTCTATTTATATATCATTTTCATATCAATTCGTCCATGTTTCTTTGCTATATTCCTTGGTATTTTTATGTTTTTGTGTGGTTTTTGATGTTTATAGGAGTTTTGGAGCAACTTGCACAAAAATGGAGTAAAACCCTTCATTTTAACCTCTGCTAGTCAGTGATCTTCTCGGATTTAATTGTATTGATATACAATGAACCCGAGGACATGTTATATAACGTTGGAAAGCTCTCGAAGTCTATTTTCTGGAGAAATTTACGGTTTATAAATCCATTCAGTGTACCAAAAGTTGTAATCAAAACAGTGTGAGCTGTATAGAAATATAATTCCACAAGCACTGTAGCATGTATAATACGGGGCACTGTAGCAAGTCACTGTAGCAGAGTATTTAAACACTTTTTAGGGTTTTATTTTCATAACTTGAAGAGGGGAGAACGTGGAGGAGGCTTCAGCTCTGGAATTCTTTCATCTCTTGGAGTTCTTGAAGGAGAAAGGAAGCTTGGAAAGAGGAAAGAACCTACAAACCTACATAGATTTCATCAAATTTGCTAAGTTTTCCCTTTCCCATTCATTTTCTGGAATGTCTCCATATTGTATTGTATTTGTATTATATCTGAATATGTGTAACTAAATCTGAATTGGTTGAGGGTGCTTTCAAAGCCCTTGATATGGTTTTTATGAATTGATTGTGCAAGGAATTGTTATCCAATTCTCTAATTGAAGTTGCTTGTATTTTCCCATGTTTAATGCTTATGATTGCTTGCTCGATTGTATTTCGAATGGCCAACTGAATATAATCTGGATATTGTCTATTGCAGATTAGCAATCTTGATCGGTAATTGTCTTGAATTTCTAATCCTTAGTAGCAAAATTGTGATCAGAGATTGCAATTGGAGAATACAACCTAAGTTAAATAATCCGAGCTTTTGTGTTTATTGCTTAGATCAACCTATCTTTCTTATCGTAATGCATCCATTGAATTAAATTTAGAGAGCTTGTTCTAGGTTGTTTAATGGATAGCGATTAAATAAAGAGCTTGTTTTATTTAACAACAAAGTAAGGAAAGATTGGGATATCAGAGCTTGTTGTTATCTACGGTTGATAACTTCAATGCTGTAATTGGATGACAATTCTATGTTAATTCACAAATTCATATCTTGTGGTGGAGAATGATCCCTTAACCAGATTTCTATCATTGATTAATTCCCATTCAATTAAGTTTGCATTGTGTTATTCATTAATTATCGTCGTATTCAGTTTTTCATCTAGTTAATCAACCAACAAAACCCCCCATTTAGTTAATTGTTGTTGGAAATAACAAATTCAATTAGAATCAATCCTCGTGGGAACGATATCTTACTTATCACTTTATTACTTGTGCGACTAGTATACTTGCTAGTTTCGAACGCATCAAGTTGTTGGCGCCGTTGCCGGGGATTGATTTTCTAATCAATTTGTTATTCTGTTTTTACTACTGATTCTTGATTGTTATTTCCTGATTGTTTGTGTTAGGCTTTTATGTCCGAGGGAGAAGCGGGTCAACGACTTAAGAGAATTAAGGAGTTTCTCCAATCCTCGAATTTAAGACTAAATTGTTCAAATTTCACTCCCACCTCCAGGAATTGACCTGGCACGGACATACTTCCCTCCCATCTTCTTGCCAGTTCAATCAAATCGAAGCGGAAGCAATGGCCGATGGGAAAAACGATCAGACTCTTAAGGAGTAGCGGACTCCAATTATTGATCAACAACCGCTATGCAATAAGCACCAATTTTGAGATAGATTTTGAAAGTAAATCTGGAAATGATCATCTCTTGCTACACTTTCATGGTTTTGCAGGAGGGATCGAACAAACACCTCAAAGAATTTCAATCGTGGTATGCTCAAGTATGAAGCCAACTGGAGTTCTGAAGAGCAATGAAATTGAGAGCTTTCCCATTCTCATTACGCAGGATTCGGCAAAAGATTGGTTATACTACCCTACCACAGTACAATTACCACTTGGAAAGAGATGAGTAAACTCTTTTTGGAGAAATACTTTCCAGCCTCGAAAGTTACAAATATTAGAAAAGATATTAGTGGCATTCGACAACACAATGGAGAATCACTTCATGAATATTGGGAGAGATTTAAGAGGTTATGTGCTAGCTGTCCAAACCACCAAATTGGTGATGGACTTCTAATTCAATATTTCTATGAGGGTCTCCTACCCATGGAAAGGAGTATCATTGATGCTGCTAGTGGTGGAGCACTAGTTAATAAAACACCGAACGTGGCAAGACGTTTGATTAGTGACATGGCAGCGAACTCCCAACAATTCAGCAGTCAAGTTGAGCCACAACTACCAAAAAGAGTAAATGAGGTAAGTACTTCAAACATTGAACAACAACTTTGTGAACTTACCTCTCTTTTAAAAAAAATGGTTGTAGGACATATGCAGCAATCTTATGCATGTGGAGTATGTTCTGCCATGGACCATCCAACCGACATGTGGCCAACTTTGCAAGAAGGAGATACAGAACAAGCCAATGCCATGGGTGGATTTCCAGGACAACCAAGGCAAAGGTATGACCCTTTCTCCAATACTTACAATGCTGGATGGAGAGATCACCCTAATGTAAGATATGGGAATCATCAACCAATTGCCCCAAATGCCATACCAAATCGACCACCAGGTTTCAATCAACCAAGGGTGCAGCAACCATTTCAAGCACAACCACAACCAGCACCACAACCAGATCCACAAAATTCAGGTATGTCTCTCCAGGATATTGTTAAAGCACTTGCCACTAACACAATGCAATTTCAGCAGGAAACTAAGGCAAGTATCCAAAACCTGGAAAATCAAATGGAACAATTGGCCACTAACATGAGCAAATTTGAGAGTCAAAGCTCAGGAAAATTACCATCTCAGCCAGTGATCAATCCAAGAGAGAATGTTAGTGCTGTAACTTTGAGAAGTGGAAAGCAATTAGAGATTCCACCAAAGAAATCACAAATTGATGAAGGGGATGATACCACTTCTACCTATGAACAAAAACATCCACTTCTAAGGTTAAATCTAAAACTTCCATTCATTCGTATGTTACTCCTCACCTTTTTTCATAGCCAGATTTGAAAACAACTAAAGGAAGGAGGAAACAAGAACAAGAAATCCTTAGAAACTTTTCGGCAAAAGAGCGAGGTAAAACATACCACTTCTGGATGCTATAAGCAAGTGCCCGTTATGCAAACTTTTTCAAAGAGTAGCACCAACAGAGGAAGTTGAAAGGAAAATGAGAAGGTAAGTGTGGGGGAAACTGTTCAGCTGTATTGCAAAGAAAAATTCCTCCGAAATGCAAAGATCCAGGGAGTTCACCATTCCAGCACCATGGTATACCAAGTTTGAAAGCGCTATGTTAGATTTAGGAGCATTCTATTAATGTCATGCCATATCCTCTATTGATGGCTCTTTTGAAATCTCTGGACCTCTGCGGAAACTGGTATTGTAATTCAACTTGCTGATCGTTCTAATGCATATCCCAAAGGAGTTGTGGAAGATGTGCTTGTGCAGGTAAATCAATTGGTTTTTCCAGCAGACTTCTATGTTCTGGAAATGGAGGATGAGACATCTACCAATCCAACACCGATTCTTTTGGGGAGGCCATTCTTGAAAACTGCCCGAACCAAGATTGATGTTCATGATGGCACTCTCACCATGGAGTTTGATGGCGAGGTGATTCGTTTCAATATTTTTGAGGCAATGAGGTACCCTAGTGACTTGAATTCTATTTTTGCAGTTGATGTTATTGATTCTTTGGCACAACAACTTTTTGAGTTAACTCGCAAGGATGCATTGGAAGTAGCCATTAGGGAGCACATTGGGGTAGAAAATTCCAGAGAATCGAGGAAGTTGATACAAGTGTCTAAAGAAGTGGAGGAAGCTGTGGCAAGCTTGGATGAGACTATAGCTATCACCACAAACAGGTATGATGATTCGTACATTGAATTGCCTTTATCTAATGAGAAACTTCTACCTTCCGTGATGAAAGCACCTGCCTTGGAGCATAAGCCTCTTCCAGATCATTTGAAGCATGTATTCCTAGGTGAGAAAAGTATACTTTGCCAATCCATAATAGCAAAGGGTTCTTGCAACCATTACAAGAAGAGAAACTCATCCGAGTGCTCCGAGATCACAAAACGGCCAATGGGTGGACAGTCGCTGACATCAAAGGTATTAGTCCAGCCGTATGCATGCACCGCATCTTGTTAGAAGAGGGATCCAAGTCCACTAGAGAAGCACAGCGGAGGTTGAATCCTCCCATGATGGAAGTTGTCAAGAAAGAAATCCTGAAATTGTTAGATGTGGGTGTGATTTATCCAATTTCGGACAGCAAGTGGGTGAGTACAGTCCAAGTTGTTCCGAAGAAATCTGGTGTCGGTTGGTTAAGAATGGACAAATAATGAGCTAGTTCCCACTCGTATCCAAAACCGGGTGGCGACGTTTGTATTGATTAGCGAAAGCTCAATTCTGCCAACTCGCAGGCATCACATTTCCTTTCAGCAATCATTGTATCAAAATGTGCAGGAGCATTAGCAGGTCATTCTCATTATGTTTTTTGGATGGATATTCGAGGATATACTCAGATGCATGCCCTGGAGGATCAAGAGAAAACTACATGTTTCCCCCCCACATGCCCATTCGGTACATTTGCTATCGAGCCATGCCAAATTGGTCTTTGCAATGCCGCCTGCCACCTTTCCAAAGGTGTATGGTAAGTATTTTCTCTGATTTATGTTGAGAACATCATTGAGGTATTTATGGATGACTTTAGTGTCTTTGGTGATTCTTTTGATAAATGCCTTGATAACTTTACACTTATACTTCAAAGATGTATGGAAACTAACCTTGTTCTAAATTGGGAAAAATGTCATTTCATGGTAGATCAGGGGTATAGTTTTGGGACATGTTATTTCTGCTAAGGGTATAGAGGTTGATAAATCCAAGATAGATCTTATATGTTCCTTACCACCTCCCACAAGTGTGCGGGATATTCGTTCGTTTCTTGGTCATGCAGGTTTTTATCGTAGATTCATCAAAGATTTCTCGAAGATAGCATTGCCCATATGCAGATTATTATAGAATGATGTGGCCTTTGAATTTGATGAGAAATGCAAAGAGGCATTTGAGAAACTGAAGGAACTCTTGACTTCGGCTCCAGTAATCCAATCTCCGAATTGGAATCATCCCTTCGAGATCATGTGCGATGCAAGTGACTACGCTGTGGGTGCCGTTTTGGGTCAACGAATTGGCAAAATTCCACATGCCATTTACTATGCATATCGGACTTTAAATGATGCTCAACTTAATTATTCTACCACTGAGAAAGAGCTGCTAGCGGTTATTTTTGCTTTAGAAAAGTTCGATCTTATTTGATTGGTACTAAAGTAACCGTTTATTCTGATCATGCAGCTTTGAGGTACTTGCTCACAAAGAAAGATGCTAAACCAAGGCTTATCAGGGGGATACTCCTTTTACAGGAGTTTGACTTGGAAATCAAAGACAAGAAGGGAAGTGAAAACTTAGTTGCAGACCATCTCAGTCGCATTGTCCATGATAAGAATGCACTGCCATTAAAAGAAAGTTTTCCAGATGAACAATTGTTGTCTCTAAATGTAGTAGCCCCTTGGTATGCAGATATTGT